>BQNB010119562.1:0-20793 GCA_026074375.1 Tanacetum coccineum
AATTTCATAATCTATGCATCAAAATGAAGAACCAACCAGTAACTAATCGAACTTAATTTTCATAATCTATGCATCAAAACTCAAAATAAAATGTAAGCATATTTCTTGTTCTATTTTTTTCTAAGGTAAGCATGACAAATGTAAGTTGAAATTGTTTTAAGTAGCATCATCACATGACACATAAACAGAGCATCAAAAGAAGATTTCTTAAAATTTCTTTTCTTCTGCTATCTTTTTTTTTGATAGCATCTTCAACCATCTTCTTAACCTTTTCTTCTTCTTTTTCATCGACAAACTTTTTTGCATATTCCGACATCAAGCCTCTTTTTGTATTCATTTCATTCATTAGAATTTCTTATCCACGTGTTTCTCATTTGGGTGAGATAGTCTTTATTTCTTTCTGGAGCAATGTCAGTTTTCCAATTTGTCAAAGACTCTCCTTGATACAGTTCCATGTGCATCATGGTGTATAAGCCGCTGTCTATTTTGTTCTTCTCAGTTTTCCACTTCATTTTCAAGACTCTGTAGGCTTTTCTTTTGCAAGTTTCTCAGCACATGGATGTTTATGTTTTTGCAAGTATTTCATAAACAAAGCTTTCTGCAAAAAATAAGAAATAAACACATTAATACAATATGTTATCTCTTGTGATTTTACTATATATATTAAATAACTGTGGTATCTGTTTTATCACAATAGATAAAAAGAGAAAAAAGAATTGAAATTTTTGTCATTTAAGACAGAAAATTGTATTTATTTTTTCAATTATATTTCAAAACTTAAATAAACTTACCTCTGCATCGGTAGGAAAGTAATGCCTCCTCATATCTTTTCTAGCAGTTTTGATCCTTTCCTCGTAATTCAACACCATAACAAAAGTGTCGATTACCTCTTTTTGGATCATAATGCCAGGTGCAAGTGATTGCATATCATTTATGTGGGCAACTGTTCCTTTTCCGTCATCAAATACCACTTTACTGCAAAACAGAATCATAAATGATTTTTTTAGTAATTTTAATATTTCACTAGTGATATTTTCTAACATTCTGATATAGTTTTAAGAAACTATGAGTGCAGATAACATGTACGGTAAGAAAAAATTATAAAGAGTAAGCTTTTTACCTTATGTCTCCTTGCATGCAGAAAATGCTTCTAGCATAAAGGATTTCTTCTTCATCTAATTTATCTTGTGTTTTGACCATTTTATTCATGAACGGTGATTTTAGATACAGTGATGGTTTTGTTATCCTTTTTGCTATGCTTTTTTCAGCACTTTCTTGTCCTTTTCTAAACATATTTTCTTGCAGTTTTGGGCTTTCAAAGGTTTTGGAAACTGTTGCAGCATGTGAGTCTTCATTCCCTATCATATTTTCTAGTTAGATAATAGATAATTTCATAAAATTAATCATGTTTTATCTTATTTTTCTACCTTTCTCAGTAGTCGTTTCAGCTTCATTATTTTTTGTTGTTGCTCCCTTCTTCTTTGTAGGTGATTTTTTCTTTTCAGCTTTTTTCTGTCTTGCAGCTTCCTTTTGAGCTTTTTCCCTTTCAGCATCTTGTATTTCAGCAGATTTTGCAGCTGCAAGCTTTTCAGCTTCTTTTTTCTTCTTTGCTTTAACTTTCTCCATTTCAGCTTTTTCTGTTTTGCAGCTTCCTTGTCAGCTTTTTATTTTTTTTGCTTTTTCAGCAGCTGCTATCTTCTCAACTTCTTCTTTCTTCTTTTCAGTTGCTATCTTTTCAACTTCTTCTTTCTTCTTTTCAGCTGCTAGCTTTTCGGTTTCACTAGCAGCAACCATATTTGTATCAGCATCAACATATCCACTATTCCTATCATCATATTTTCCTATGGACCTCGCACCATTTTCCTATTGATCAGGACCATCTCTCATCATTCCTTGTCTACCCCATGATATCTCCAACCTTTACCCATGACCTGCACCATAATAAGCATGAGTTTATATTTTGTCATCATCAAAAAGGGGGAGATTGTTAATACAAATATTCGCGGAAAAATGATATTTATATATAATGATCTTCAAGTTTTGATAATAAAAAATATAATGTCATACTACGTAAAAGTTTACGTAAACAAGTTATTTAGTCGAAAGTTTACTTGATGATGACAAATCACTTAAGGTATGAATATGGTATTATTAAACATAGTTAATGATCAAAGAAAAATATTATTATTTATATAAACCCTTTCTAATCAAATGATTTAAGTTAACACATGATTAATTATAAGCTAGTTATATTAATCATAAAATGACAAATGTTTTCCCATCTCCTCGGAAAGATCCACTATAACAAGGCACGGATCCATCTGATAGTGGATCCGTGGGTCGCACCATCTAGCTGTTTGGGACAGCATTTGAATTTCAAAGGTTTGCCTATAAATATCAACTTTAAGTCTTCATTTTAAAAAACTCTTGACAAATATTTTTCACATACAACTTTTATCTTTTGTATTATTTGATCAATATACTTGTTACATAATTCATTACAAATGATCAACTCATTCCACTCTTTAGTGAAGAACACTCAAGAAGACGTCAAGCTTCAAGTGTTAATAGTTTGGTTGTGTCATCACGTTTGTGATAATCATTCATTTTGTATATCTTGTTTTGTGTGTTTTGTGTATCATATGTGTATGATAGGGTAGTATTTAGGCCTCAAAATACATAGTGTGTTAGATTGGTTCAATCTCGAAGTAGAACTCGGTATTTAGCTTAGTACCGGAAAAAGTGTAAGCGTGTATGTTTTCTTCCGCCTAAAGGGAGTTGTTGGAAATAGTAAGATAACTCTCAAGTTGGGAACTTTAGGGAGTGGAGTATGGGAGAGGAGCTTCGTAGCCAAACCATATAAACATGTTGTCATTCGGTTTGATCTTTTCCTTCTTTACTAGTCATATTTAGTAGATTGTTTATTACATATTTGTCGCACTCATATTACTTTATGTATATTCTTGAATTCACATAATTCGACAATCTATGTTTTGTTTTTAAAATGGTAAAAACTATTCAAACCCCTTTCTAGTTTTCACAATTAGTATCAGAAGCCAAGGTCACCCAAGATCTTTAACGTATATTGTACATTAAAGCTTGAATCGATCTATAGATTCAGATAAATATCTAGAAGGGCAATCTATGCAAAGATAACCACTTTTTGAAAGTGATTGTTTTATATATTGGTAAAATAGATTTGAAACTTATGTGAAAGCAAAAGATTTAGATCTTTGGCATATTATCTAGAAAAGGTGGATTTTCCCCGGTTGCCACAAATGCTAGTAACCCAAGTTTTAGAGGTTGTTCCGTGTGCCGCTCATCACAATTGATGAACTAAAAGATAACTTGCTACACATAATGAAGCTAAATGGTCTTACAATGCCGTTACCATGATCAATCGCAATATATTCGCTCATTGAGTGTGTGTGTAGTGCCGGTTTTGTTAAAAAATAAACCAGCTAAAGATATTGGAATCTGTTGTTAATCACACATAAGTAATGACAAGTAAAGGATAATAAAATTGATCTTCTTGTTATCTATATGAAACAATTTTTACTATACTTGAAGAAGAATTTATTGATTCGGGTTTGTAGATTTAACACTATTATACTAGTCTTAAAAGCTCTTGATGAAGGTTTCTCTAGCAGAACTATTGTTAGGAAGTTTCTTAGGGTCTTAATCCCTAAATGCAGAGCGGCAAAGGTCATGGCGATTGAAGAATCGGAATGAGTTGTCATTCACTAGTATAGCGAGCTTATCGGCGATCTAGTAAATGAAGTAATCATGGAAAAGGATTCCAAAATTTATAAAAGCAAAAAAGAACGAATTAAGTCCATTGCCTTAAAAACTAGAAGAAAGTGTCTAGGAGATGGATGAAAACTTTGACATCGATAATGCTGATGAGAATAATATGCTATGTTGTAAGGAACTTTAAAAAAGTTCTTTAGGAGAAAGGTGTATTTGTTAGGCAACAAAGAGAAGAAAAGAAATCATTCCGACAAATAGATGAGAAGAAAGGAAAGAGTAACCGCAAATGTTTTAGATGTGGTGATCCAAATCATCTCATTGGCGATTATCCAAAGCCATCTCGCAACAAAGATCAAAAGGCCTTTATTAGAGGTTCTTGGAGCGATAGCGAGAATGACGCCGAAGACAAAACCAATGACAAAACTTGTCTCATGGCTTAATCGTTAATGGATGGTAACTCTTAACTCTTCTTGGAATAGGTTAAATGCATTTCTCTTGATAATGATAATATGCAAATTGAATACGATAGCTTATGTGAAATTAGCTTGAAAATCATTAACAAGAATAAAATTTTGAAAACTAAAAGAGATATTTTAGAAAAAGAAATTTTAGAACTAAGCGAGAAAATTAAGAAACTTGAGAGAAGTAAAGAAATTGAAAGTATGTGTAAGTTATGTGACGAACTTTAATTGGAAAATGCCAAACTTAAAGAAACTCAAGTTAAATTTGTTAAATTTGATAAAAGTTCTAATACACTTAGTGAATGTAGATAATCAAAAGAGTCATATAGTTGTGCAGAAAATTGGGTTAGGATTTGATATTGGTAAAGCATAACTACGGAACTAAATTATAAGGTTTACTTTATAGATTCGTCCGTTGAAAACGATTGCGGCGGATCCACCATTATAGGGCACGGATCCACCATGCCAGGATCTGTGAGTCGCAACGTCGACCCAAAAGGGACAGAACGCGTTTTTAGTCCACCCTTGTCCTCTAGATCAGATTTTGTTATTACTTGGAAGATACTAATACATAATAGTATTGATATGTCAAAGAAACCGTCTTTAAAACCATCACTCAAAAGCGGTATACGCTATGTCAAAACCGAGTCTAGATCAAAAACACCTCCACCTAGGGAGGAAACATTCTTCTCTAACTAGATACTACACACAACAAAATCAATTAATGCAAAACTTCTATCCTTGAATTGGATATAACAACAAAATCAAGGTTTTGTACATATTGGAATGGTATCCCATTTCTATATCCTGATCAATTGCAACTAATACAAGGGATGTACAACTCTAACATTTTTGGACCATAAGTTATTGGGGGTCCAAACACTTGACTTTGTTTTTGTTGAAATAGGTATGCTTACGTTACATGCTTTGGAAATCCCGGAGAAATGAATGGATCAAAGATTAGTAGTTTCTCCAAATCATGGACCGATATAACAAGGGTCGTATTCTCTACCTCCAAGCATAAAATGGTGGTAATGTTGTTTTTGGATCAGTAATTGAAAGGAATGCATAGGAAAGATAGATTCTCTATTAACTCTTTTACCATTTCCAAACTTTAGAACACATAGATAAACTAGCCTTTAACTTATTTGTGTTGGTCAAATTGTGACAATAAGTGATCAAGTATTATTCACGGAGATGGTTAGTGAAATAATTAAGCTGGTAAAATCATAGGAAATGGAATTAGGAAATATGGTCTATACATAGTGAAATTAGGAAATAAGTCTCAAGACAAATTATGTCTCGCCACGATAGTGGATAATTCGACTTTTGGCATAGGACATGTTACGTAATTTGCGTTTAATGCCAATCGTTGGTCGTCTAAAGACACTAGTTAGAATACTTTTACCTAAACTAAAATATGATAAATATTTTTGTGATGCTTGTAAAATTGGGAAGCAAGCTCATGCAAGTCATAAAGCTAAATATAGTTTTTCCAACTAAAGATGTTTTAGACATCTTACATATGGACGGTTTTGTCCATCGGTAATTAAAGTTATGGAGGTATTTTATACACCTTTGTTAGTAGTTTGATGGATTTACTATAGGTATATACATGACTAGATTTCTAAAGACTAAAAAATGATAGCTTTCGAGATATTTGAAATATTAAGTAGGAAAATTCAAAACAATTAGGTAGTTTATAATAGCTAATAGTACGGATTCATGCGTCGGAATTGTGATTATGAGGTACAATTTGGAGCATATTGTGATGCAAAAGGCATTTACTCATAACTTCTGGCTCCACGTACTCCACATCAAATGGTGGTAAATAGAAAGAAAGATAGGACCTTATAAGTGATGTCTAGGTTCATGCGTTAATGAACAATCAATTCACAAACAAACTCCTTCAAATATAATTTTAGTGGTAGGAATAACCTCGTTTACGTCACTTATATATTAATAGATTTTTAATTCGACAAATATAGGAAAAATCCCTTATGAAATATTTAGAGGTAGGAAACCCTCTTTAGAATATTTCAAAGTATTTAGAAGCAAGTGCTTCATTTTAAATACTAAAGACTATTTAACCAAGTTTGACCCAAAGTCATACGGATGTGTTTTTCTAGGGTATTCTCAAAATAGTAAAGCTTATGTAGTATTAAATAAACACTCTATGAAAGTCGAAGAATCACTCAACGTGACATTCGATGAAAGTCCTCCTCCTACCAAATTATCACCAATGGTTGATGATGATGTTGGTGAAGAAGAAGCTATTAAAAGAAATACCAAAGTAGTAAAAAAATATTAATGAAGAAGATGAGTCGATAAAAGTGGACCAAATTGTTAACATTAAGGAGTCCAAGAATCATCCACTAGATCAAGTCATAGGAAATCTTAATCAAAGAACATTGTAACACCCTCTTATTTGACATATAGCAGCGGAAGCTAAATTGGGGTATTATTTCATGAATCAACAGTCATAATCATAAAAAACGACTTAAAAGAGACGTTTTGGAAAATTATAGTTGTCTTTCAATATTATTCAGAGTTTTACAAAAAGGATTGCTCCCAAAATACTTATGAAAAAATAGAGGTTTTGAATGATAACAAGTTGGAGTCCTCAAGTTCCAATGCCACTCCGATGCCATTAGGATATGACGAGGTGCTCAATGACCTGAGGATAAAAATGCTAAAAAAGGTCAACACAAAGGTTGAGTGAAATTCACAGGGTTTGAAATTGTCATCACGTTTTGAATACAGTCATAATATATGGTATTAATTGTTACATTACAATTATCATGGAAAACAGTATTATTGCCCTAAGCTCATGACACCAATACGTTAACATGGAAATCACCTCTAGTGACATTATTGAGGAACAAATGTCCTCTTAGAAAGGTAACTTGCTAAGTTACCCCATTATTCTCAGATTATAGTTCTGCGTTGGATTACTCATGTACAGGTAATACACAAACTAGGATTAGATTCATTCCTATACATTCTATCCACAATATCGAGGTTCACTCACAAGTGATTAATGGTTTCATCGATTCAAATGTTCATTGGCAGTGAAGGTAAACTTAGGCAATAATATATCAGGATAGCATACAGTTAGAAAATACTTGTATTCATGGTTTATAGCATGTATCTCCCTACGGAGTTTAGAAAACATGTAAAGGTGGGACTATGAACTCACCTTGATAAGGTAGTTGATTGATTTGAAATTTAATTCAAATGGAAGTAAACAGCCTCGTCACGCAACCTGAGGTAATATGTCAAGTCTTAGTTTGATTGTTTCAAAAGTTATATGTTCATAAAGTTTAACGTAAATGATTTTGGTTTATTAGTTTGTGAAAACATCGTATCACTGTTCGGGCTATCATAATCCAGAGGTCATGTAGTAAACGTTTGAGGAGCTAGGACACTTTAAATCGTAAATCCAGCAACTCGTCAAAACGTCTACCCAAATGAAATCCCCTCACATGAAATTCCCTAGTAACGTGATACGTTATAGTTTAAAAGATAAGATTTTATCTTTTTAAGTTTCTTCAAAAGCTAGTAGATGATAATTTATGTTAAATATATAACATAATTGATTTATAATGTTTTGATCGATGAATGAACGATAATTGTGTCGGGTTTTAATAAAATCGAGTCTTATAATGTTTAAATATATTTTTGTAATTAAATATAAAAATATTACATTTTATACCCTTAGGAATTCAAAAATGACAATATATACCCTTGGTATATATTAATTTACAAATTTAACCCTTTACTTTATTTCTTTAAACATTTAAACCCTTAACTTTGAAATATGGCAAAACAGGCCCTTGTAGTTTAACTTTAGGATAATTACATTTTTGGCCCGAAAGTTTAATAATTTCAAAAGTTACAATATATACCCCTCATGCATATACGATTTGCATTACTAGTCCAAAATCCATATACTTTGTATTTTTAATTTTGAAATTAATTTGCAGCATATAGCTTATTACTATAAGCTAAAATGAGTTGGATTTACAAGCTTAAAGCTTATGAAATGAGCTTATGAGCTCGGTATTAAGTTCAAAAGTTTACACTTCTGCAAAGTCAGTAAACAATTTTGTACAAAAAAATAGAAAATTTGAGTGTCAGATGGCCGGTCCCCTTAAAGTGTATGGCCGGTCCCCTTAATTCCTGGTCGGCCCCCTTATCCATCAGGGGACCACTTGTCTGATTCAATTTTTTTTCGAAAACTCTGAAAATTCATATAAAATCAACCGTAAGTCCGTAGAAGTCGTGCCACCAGCCATTTCGAAGATAATTGAGTCTAATTTTATATAAAAATACTTCCAAGTATTTATTTCAAGCTTAAGTTAGTCAGAAAGACAAAATACTACTTATTGTCCAAACGCTAAGTCTTGTTTTAACGTAATACTTGTATTTTATCTGTTCCTTTCGAGTCGGACATTTCTAGTCGGTATATCTTTGAAAAATGATGTAATTAACCTTTCAAAAATATTAAAATTGGTTAATTTTTGAAATGGGGAGGAAACTAATTTGTTTTCAAATAAAACCGAGCTATGTATACATTGTTGTATCTAATACACAAAACGACGACAAGCATTTTATGTGTTATGCTATATGATTATGTGCATTTCTTTATGTCTTAAGTTGCTAGAAAAATTATAAAAGATCGTATGCTTATTTTGTAATTATGCTAATTGAATGTCTAAGCCACATGAGCCATGTACCCTATTTGTTTGTAGCCGCTAGTTTTTGGATATCATAACTAGAACCTTATGCAGATTTTTGCATTAAGATTGCGAAATTTGTTCTTGCATTACATAAAGGCCATAAATCATTATAATTTACAAAATGTTATAAAAAACCATTTGTAAAATCTTTTCGAGTATGGGAATATACTTAGGAATAAGAGTTCAGTAACTTGTCAAGTATATTATTAAACGTGCTAAAACTAGTCACCTAAATATTTCTAACGATTTAATCTATTTTCAACAACACGTTTAAAATTTTTCGAACAACTTGCTTTTGTTTTGAGCCTTGATTGGTTAAACAAAAAGAAAAGAGGTATAATACATTAGTAACTAGTAAAAGAAAATAGCTTGAGCTTTAGCCTGGTTCTAACATACACACATAATTTTATTTTTTTTAACATATAGAAATGTTACAAAAGATGTGTGGTTGTATAAAAATGGGTTAGAAAACTCATTTTATATACTCATATAATGTTTTTAAAACTATGTAAATTATACATAACAACAAATAGTTTTTTTGCATAAGTAATAGTTACGACAATCTTAGAATAAGAATTAACTTATCATTATTTATCATCCACACCTTACAACTAATATTGGGATTAAAGGAAACACGCTATTTAAAAATTTAATCTATTTCTTTAAATGAGTGTATCGTTAGGTCAAGAAAGATTTCGAGAATTATATCAATTCCATATTCAAATAATATGATATTTTTTATTAATCTAATATGACAAGGTTTCATGTAAGGACATGAAACGGATTTTTATTTGTTTAGTTTCAAGAATTTTATCAAAATATAACAAAAGATATCATCTTGGATATACATAACTCAATCACACTTGATTGATATGAAAATAATTACATCATTTTCTAGATGAAAAGAATATGCATCGGATCATAACTCACACTTGTGTTGATGATGCCATATTGAGTATACTGTCCTATGCTTTGTTCCAAATATTATACTATATGGTTTAATACATGCATAAAATACACAATGAAATATTGATTGAACGACTTGGATGTGTTCACCGAAAATATTTAATCAATTTACATTGAATGCAATGGTAAATGTGTCAAATCTGAAAAACAAAACACAAGCAAACTAACAATATATGAAAACTTTCTCATAACAATATAAAAGCACAACTCAAAGCTAAAATTCACTTTTAACTAAATTCTCAAATAAGAATAATATTATTGTTTATGCACCTAGGATAACATGATGTTTGGGAAACGTTATGTTTAGAATTTATGGACTTATCGTATTAAATGATTAATAAAGGATAATATATATCCTATGCACTTTATTTTCTTCGTAGCATAAATGGTTGTGTTACAAGAAAATACACTACATATTTTTCATTATCACAAATAAGCACATCTCTTGGCTTTTGAAAAACCAAACATGTTAAAAAAATCACATGTGACAAATGACTAAATATAAGACATCCATTAAATTAAGCGGTATGTAATCAAAACCAAACAACCTATAGATCTTGAACAAAAGATTAAAATATCTTGCTAACGCTTTTCTAAGATTTCCACTCATCTTGATTAGGATTGTGTGAACCGGAATTAAACTATGTTAGTTGAGTCATGTTAGGCCCTCTATGAAAAGATAATACAAATTTTATCTTTGCTACACTTCATTAGGAAAATATAAGAATTCTATTTTGTCTAACATGAGAATGACTATTGGAGAATCTATTGCACTAGAAATTCAATTTGACCTAACGGTGGAATTGCTTCCAAGAGTGAAGTTGGGTTCGGTGTATAACCCGTAAAAATAGTCATGTTTAGCCTGAATTTGACACACTAGTGATAGTCCTCAAATTCATTCCTCTAATTTGAATTAAATGGATCTTCCTAAATATGTCTAAGATATCTACATTGATAGACTTTGTAATCTCAATTAGGAGTACACACTAAGCAGTAGAAATTAGGCTTCTCTTAGTCAATCTAGACAACAATGCGACCTCACAAAAGTGCCTTAAAATATTCAAGATATTACTTGTATCACATGTATGCAATTATATGTCCTCATAATCTTTGATGCTCAACAATTTAATTGCTTAGATATAAATGCATGTCACTATAAAGAGACATTTGTCTTCTTCTAGCAACTTTAGATAAAATATTTTTTTCTTAGCTTAACTAAATGACACATTCTCCAAATGCTAAATGCTAACAAGTTTTACATACATTACATTTAAAATATAATGTTTTGTATGCGTCATTTTACATGACTTACGTGTTAATTGTACACCTACACTATATTAACTTAATATATGACAATTAACATTTAAATGCCATAGAGTCTTACACATTAATCTCGTTGATTACTATGTCGATGCATGCTTAGATAAACTTAAATGCCTATATATATGTCTTATGCATCTAGGTATATATTTTTTCACACTAAAATATTTTTCTTCGCATCCGTGTCACAACTCTAATAAGTCAAAAGAGTCGTAAAATGTCCTATAACTCCTATATTCTTCCACCATACATTCCCTTAATCACATCTCTCCTTCTTTCAATAAAACACTCATTCGTCAAGCAAGTTAATACATATCTAACCACCTTCCAAGTAGGTTAAGATAACTAAATATTTTATCTGAAATATTCAAGTATCATTAACTTGCGCTCGCAAACGTTAAAGGTCATATCCAAAAATTCATATTCAAGCCTTTTAACAATATATGTTAAAATGCTCTTCCTAAAGCTAAAAGCTTACACCAACCTTCGTAACCTCTTTAATATACACACCTTAAGACTAAGTACTTTCACTTCCGTTAGTCCTTTTCTCCCCTTAGGAATTTCATGATGGTTTATCGTCATACACAATGAGGATCTAACATCATCCATCGATCTTAGGATAGAAAAATCATCAAAATTCGTCGTCATCTCCTTCGCGACAATGTCTAAAAGGAAATATCTTCATCGACAAAGTTTCGTTGGAAGACAACATCGCCGACATCCTCACCAAACCACTCAAACGTGAACCTTTTTAAGTCTAGGTCTAGGAATATGAAACAAATCACAATAAACTTTCTTTCTTATTTTAATAGTCTTGTTACTATTAAATACATTTCGATAAATCTCGACAACTTAATCATTTCATCCGAAATGTTTAAGCATTTTTAATTCGCGAAATGCAAATTAAAATGTCACTCATTGTTCATGTCTAAGTCGTTTCACAAAAACCTTAATCACGTCCTAATATTATTATATAGATGGTTACCCATCTTCAGTCCACATTTCCGCTACCACCTTTAAGATAACCTCGTACCTCGTCGTGTGATTGTTATGTGAACATTCGCAACACTCGAGAAGAGCTACATAACTTCGCGGATGAAGTTCATCGTATGCTAACCGTCATCCGTCATGACATTGTCAAGCTCATCACTTCCGTCGTTATTTCTCTTCATTTATTCTTTTTATAATTTATGTCCGGATGAGCACGAATTAAAAGGGAAGGGAAAACACACCTGTTCACATATATCCTTTAACCAAATACTCTCAAGAACTCACATATGTGATTCTTATTCACTAGAAACCAACAATGTAAAACCGAGTCATCCTTACCACTACCAATCTCGAGTCATCCACCTAGTCATCCTTACAAAGAAGATTCACCATGTAACCATTTCCCAATAAAGTGAAATTTTTTCATAATGAAACGCGTTCACCCTCAAATCCTGACAACTTATAAACAAGGTGCCTATGTTGTCAAAAGCAAGTGAATTTCATAATGAAATGCGTCTCATCCTCATATCCCGACACTCAAACCTGTGGCCTATTTATGTGAAAAATCAAGAGAATTTCGTAATGAAAGTGCGGGCTCAACCAATCAATATGTCACTTTTTAGCAAGTGAAGAACACAAAGAAGATATTAAATCTTCAAGTGTTGTTGAGTCATCACAATGTCGTGTCTTTCATTTTTCATCCAATCATTTCCACTTTTTAGCAAAGTGAAGAACACAAAGAAGATATTCAATCTTCAAGTGTTGTTAAGTCATCACAATGTCAAGTCTTTCACTTCTCTTACACCATTTTCATATTTTCACCTTTGTCCCGTCAACATTAACAACCAACAAAACACCCAACAAACCTATTGTCAATACCTTCCCTTTCCATTCACGCTCATCCTTCTTCGTTTATGTTCCCTCCTCAAATCATCCTTATCATCAACATTTAGTTTGATCTAAAGTCTTACGATAATGTTTATCCTTAAACACTCCAAACATGAAAAGCATACATAATGCTTAACAAAGAAACCTTGAGGATTTAGGAATCTCTTAATACAACCCTTAGTCTATTCAAATCCATATCATCCGATCTTGGTATAATGTCGAGACCATAAGAACATGTCAATAAAATCTTTCATACAATCCAAATGACATCTTAGAAGATATCATTCTCATAATAATAGTGTGTCAATCAATAAACGAATTTTGTTCTCATTTATTAAAGTCGGTATTATACCGAAGGGTGTTGGTCAAGTCTTAGTCCTTAAGCATGTGCCGGTCGAACTTTATCATCGGTTCCTAAACATTCTCGTGTCTTAAGTATACGTCATGATTCCTTTTATCATGGATTTAGGTTGTTGTTATTAAAACAACGAGTTGCATTTGGTCTAGGATTAAAATTTTCTTTTAAAATACATAGTTTAAAGTGCACATACTAAGACATACATGTCTTGTTACCCTGTTAAGTGTAATGCTAAATATATATTTAGGCATATATTGTTGGTAGTATTATATGTGCACTTTTCTACTAATTTTTTTGTTTAGCACACTTCTGTAGATTGATTCCTTGGTGCCCCAAATAAGGGGGAGCATACACTGAGGAGGAGTTGCAACCGTTATGATATCTATACATTTCTTGATATGTGTATTCCAACCCTTTAATAGCTTCGCTATATATAAATATAGTTGCACGAATCTAACCCCTTGATGCAGGTTAAGAATTTGCAACAAAATTGATCCATGGATCCGCTGGAATCAATATACAATGGAATACAAGTGTCATAGGAGTGAAATGAGCTTAAGGGTAGCAAGGCTTCACTTGGCATGATGCAAGCTCGCCTCTTTAGTATAAGTCTCGAATAAGAGTCCACCTTTTTGCTTCGACAAAAGGGGGAGAAGAATTGTAAACAAGTAACTTTTACATTTTACTATGAGTTATAGTTTCCATATTTTGTCATCATTAAAAAGAGGGAGATTGTTGGTAGAAATATTACGATATTTAATCTATACATTCTCTTCATGTTTTGATGATGACAAACATGTAACTTATAACACATAACTTAAAGTGCTTAAGTCACTCGTGATCACAAATCATCAATGCATTCATACGACAACATCTCTCGACGGCTCAAATCTGCTTCAACGAAGTTTGCACCTGACGTAAATCACTTAAGATATGAATAAATAAATGCTTAATTTATTTTGTGATCAAAGAATTTTTTATTTAACCTCACATTTTTTATAAAAAAGTCACAAACATTTTTATAACTTTACAAAAATAATTTTAGATTTGAAAAGAAATGTTTTATTCAAACATAAATAATTTGAATTACAAAATTTCTACCTAAAACAGCTAGAAATGTTAAAACACCCCTCCCCCAGAAAAGACAAAAAGGGAGCTCTGGGTTGGTCACCCTAAATAAGGGGACCGCCCCGGACAAAATGTAAAACACAGCTTGCCTAAAAATACTGGAGAAATCACCACAGATTACTCTAACCTTTTGCACCTTTTCTTTCTGTCCTAAATCAGTTTATACATCTCACACATATTCTAAAAACCTTTGATCATGTAATCATAAGCATTTGTTTCCAAGTGATTCAAGCTTATTCCTCCAAGTACAAGAGAAGAACTCTCGTTATCACATCAAGAAACGAAGTTATTAGTTAGTTAGTGCATACGTGGACATGTCTACATTCACCATGTATAGATCGAGTCCATGTATTTACCAAACTTGTATAAAAGTTAAGATCAAGACTGTGTATAGTTGTTTAGATCGTGGGTGATCATAGGAAGTATAGCTAGATCGGGGTGATCTTAGTAAGTAGTGTTAGATTGGTGTGATCGTAGTAGTGTCTAAGTGAAGCTGTGAAGTGAAGTGAAGTGAAGTGAAGTCGTGAAGTGAAGTGAAGTTGTGTGGTGAAGAGAAGTTTTTGAATTGTGTAGTGAAGTATCATTGGTTAGTTGTGATAGATTGGTTCTAGCTAGGATTAGAACTCGACGAATTGGCTTAGTGTCAAAAATCGGTGTAAGCTAGTTGTGTTTGGTTTTCTCCGCCTAAAGGGAGCTTGTTGACTAGTAAAGTAACTCTCGAGTTGGGTACTCGGGAGTGGATAGGCGAAGAGGTGCTTCATGACTGAACCACTATAAATCATCGCGTCCGGTTTGCACTTTCTTTTACTTTTTGCTTTACATCTTTATTTACCTTATCGCCTTACATTTATATTTGCATTAGATCTATATGTGTGTTGGTTGTTGCTTATATTGTTTGGATGATGATTGTGTTATAGATAGAAGTTAACATTGTGATTGTGATTATATTGCTATGACATGTTCTAGTGGATATAGATGTATTATCCGAACTTATCATATTGCATCTAACTTAATGGATAATTTGATATGAAATCTTTTAAGTTTTTAAATGGAAACGTATTCACCCTTCTACGATTTCCACAATTGGTATTCTACGATTTCCACAGTAATTAATAATAATGAAGAAGATGAGTCGATAGAAGTTGACGAAGCCGTTAACATTAAGGACTCCAAGTATCATCCATTAGATCAAGTCATAGGAAATCTTAATCAAAGAACCTTAAGATCTTAAGCCCAAAATCATAACAATTTCTTTTGTTTTATATCTACCATCGAAGCCAAAAATGTCAATGAGGCATTAAAAGATAAAAGTTGGGTCATAGCCATGCAAGAAGAACTAAATCAATTTGTAGCTAATGATGTTTGGGATTTAGTCCATTTACCCATGAGTCAATCTTTCATAGGAACAAAATTGGTCTTTAAAAATAAATTAGACAAAAATGGTACAGTGTCTAGAAATAAGGCTAGAGTAGTGGCATAAGGATATAATCAACAAGAAGGTATAGATTATGATGAGACATACGCTGGTAGCTAGGTTAGAAACAATTATAAATACTTCTTGCTATTGCTTGTGCAAACTATTTTAAACTATATCAAATGGATGTAAAAAGTGCTTTTCTAAATGGTTTTATAAACGAAGAGGTTTATGTTGCTCAACCTCCGAGGTTCATTGATTTTCAAAAACCAAACTATCTTTATAAACTTAAGAAAGCTTTATATGGTCTTAAGCAAGCTCCTAAAGCTTGGTATGATAGACTAAAAGCATTTTTCATAAAATACGAATATTCAATGGGGATGGTCAATAACACACTTTTTATTAAGAGATCAAAATCACACCTTGTCATTGTTCAAATATATGTCGACGACATTATATTTGGTTCCACGAGTCAAAACTTGTGTGATGATTTTGAAAAAATCATGCACGACGAGTTTGAGATGAGTATGATGGGCGAGTTGAACTTCTTCCTGGGTCTTTGATTCGTAGTGAACCAACACACGTATTAATAAAATATATAATATGATGGAAAATTACCAAATTACCCTTTAGGACAAAGGTAAAAAGGAAAATCTTCAAAATATATATAATATAATACGTATATTAACCGGGAAGTATGATTCCCGGATCCGGGTCGTGTCCCCAACGGTTTTTATATTGTATACCTCGTTCTTGTTTTGGACAATGATATTGTATGATAACAAAGGTTTTGATGATGTTTGTTTACTTTATATGTGTGTTTTGTTTGTTGTTTGTGTTTTTTGTTTCGTTGTGTTGTTTGATTTTTTGAATGTGTTTTTTGTAGCTTGACTTGATTTTTATGTTTAATATTTGTTGGCGCTTGTTTTTTGTGTGATCTTGATGGGATTTTTGGATTGTTTGCTGCGGTTTATTTAAAATTTGTGAATGTTTGTTGTTTATGGTGTGACCATTTTGTCTAATCCTGATATTATGATTATTATGTGTTGGTTTTTTTCTGGTGTGTTTGTGGTGTTTGTGTGTGCTTTTTCTGATATGATTGTGATGTTATGTTTGTGTTGGATGTACATTGTACTTTATTGTGATTTGTGTGTTCTTTTTGTTGATTGTTGTTTTGATTTTTTTTTTTGGTTTGTTGATTTTTTGTTTTTTTGTCCTTTTGAATTTGTGTTGTTTTGGTGATTTGATTATCTATAACTCATTATTTAAAAACAACAATTAAAATAAGCAAAAAAAGCATTCTGCATAAAAAACACGTAACGGGACGAAGAAAGGAAAAACACGGCAAATAAGCAACTAAGGCAAGTTTAACTCCTAAAAATGCAATTAAAATTTCTAAACCTAAATTAAGATAAAAGAAAATTTTAAGAAAAAGAAAAAAAAATTTGATTATTTTTGAATTTATTATGAATTAAAAACTAAATTAAACTATTTAATTCCTAGAAAATAGCAAATTAATTCCTAAAAATCCTAAAAAATGATTTTTAAACTTAGAAAAGTCTAAAATATTAGGAAAACTCAGAAAACTATTTTTAACTAATTTCTATATTAAAAATCTATTTTTAAAACTAAATTTAAAAAGTGAAAAATGAAATTAAAAATCTAAAAGTGATAAAAATGATTTTAAAGTTTGTAAAACTAAAAATATTTATTCTAAAACTAAAAACTATTTTTTTTTTATTATTAAAAATTATTTATCTATTTTTTATTGATTTTCGAAATTTTTTTTAAACTAGGAAAAATGATAAAAATAAATCTGATAAAGAGAAAAATCTAGAAAAATAACAAGAAGTCTTAAAACTTAAAAGGAACAAGATAAAAATGCAAACAAGCAATCAGCTAAACAAATAAGCCTTAAAATAAGCTATAAAAGTTGCGGCTTATTTTAATGGTTAATAGGTCAAAAAAAGGTAAGTTTAAATTGTGTACAATAACTCACGGATGAGCTATTGTAGCTCAATGGTTAAGCAAGGGTGTGTGTGGGACGTTTGAGGTATGCAAGAGGTCGTGGGTTCAAGTCCCACCCTCAACTTTTTTTTATAGCAAAAATGATCAACTACAAACTTAACAACCAGCTTATTTTAAGAACTTTTAATGAAAGCAAGTGTGTATGAAAACCACTGATAAGCTCAGTTGAGCTTATTAGTTGGACTGATCTCAGAAAGTTGAGCTGATAAGGAAACTTATTTTCAGTTAAATGGCCACAACTCAACTGATTTGAAAAGCTTATATGTTCCTTAATCTGATTTCAAAAAGCTTTTAATCCACACAACTCATTTTCTTAACTAAATTTGAAAATCAAACTGATAAACTCATAAATCTCAAGTTTAACTCCAATTTCAAATTAAGCCCAAATTCTTAATAAGCCAAACCAGGCAAAGTGCTTTTAGAAATAAGTTCTACTATGAATGATAAACAACTCCAGATATTCACTTCTTCAAATAACAACCTAAAGTGAGAATTAAGAACTAAGTTACTCTAACTACTTATTTTTGGCTTTTTCAGTTTTTTTTTTTTGGCTAAATGACAACTGATTTTAACTAAGCAAATAAACTAATTATGAAAATCCTTTTATCTAGATATGATTAGCTACTTCTAAACTACCTTTAAACCAAAAATTAGATCCTAATAACAAGTATGACTAACCTAAATTGGATCAAAATCAGATGAACTTTTTTACCTAATTCAGTCTAATGCAGTGACACCAAATAGGTGCAAATCTTGATGCACTTGACTTTGAGAGTCAAAGGCAAGCAAGATACACCTAAATATGAGTAAATAACTCAAACCAAGAGATACCAAAGCTTAGATAAGCTTGGATCTCAAATTTCAATCCTAAAATTACCCTGAATTTTCCCCTGGTGCACAGCTTATCACCAATCTCCACAAAATCCTTAAAACAGCAAACTAAACCATGAAATCACTTTCAATTCTCAAAAAATATGATATCCAAACTGTAAAAGAGCAATATCACAAAAAGCTTTGACTTAATCAAGTCAAACTATTAGATCCAAACACTCCTTTGTATGCTGAATTAGATCAATTAACACTGCAACTACCAAATTTAACAAACAACTACCATATTCAATTACCTAAAACTAAATTATAACTACTTTTAACTAATTTTAACCAACTAAATCAGATCAAAACACATAGATCATGATTATGCACTAAGATTTGAGAATAATGAGAATTTTAAGCAAAAAGTGCAAATCAAAGATCTATATGTTATGAACTGAAAACAGATAGCTAAACATACTCAATAAGCAATATTAACTACAAATAAGCTTCAGAATAAATCTAGAACAGCTTATTAATCAACTTGAGCTTATCTGATCTATTGAAGCTTATATAAAACAGAATTTGTGAAACTTGAGTTTAAAACTTAATAGATCAATGATAAACTACAACAATTAACTAATAAGCAGTAATAGACTAAGATAAACACCAAATAAGCAATCACATTAAGCAAATAAGCTAAACTATAAGTAGAATAAGCAACTATAAAGCTAGAAAATTAAGACAGGAAAGGAATAAGAAACTTACAATAGGCCTTAGCTAAACAAAGGCTGAATAAGCTCGAGGAGTTACTCTACAAGCTCTAGCTTATCAATGATAAGCTAGTAAAGGTCCATATGAGCTCTTCTATTTTAAGCTCATCTTCCAAAAGTCCAAAATCCATAAGCAAAGGTACTTAACTAATTTTATAGGTTTGAATATATTAAATGACTAATTTAACTCAATTTCAAGCTTAGAGACTTGAAAGAGCTTATTATGAGCTTATGAAACATTAGACAGAAACATTTGAGATTTATAAAAGCTTATAAGTAAGAACAAGTGATTAAAACTGAAACTATGATTTTATTAATGCTTAAAATGGATTACAATACTTTGAAACTGAAAATTACAAGAGCAAATTATATTGAAAAAAATGAAAATTTAGCTTAACTTTTCTAACTACTTAAAAACTGAAACATTAGACAGAGTGAGTGAGGAGGTCTTATTTATAACTACTTAACTTTGCACGCTCCTTTTCATCCTGGCCTTCCAATGATTAGCAATGATTGGATCACAATCTTATCCGTTGGATCATTCTTTAGCTCACACGGATTGCCAGCGTGGCAATCCGTGATGTGACATGTTGTGCTTCTTTCGTATGCCTTTTAGTACAAAATACTAGATCTTGGTGTGTTTCCTTCCTTGTACACGTGTCATTCTCTTTTGGGAATTGACCAATGGAAGCCTTGGATGATGTATAACTCTGCCAAGGTGTACCTTATCACTTGAATTGCTAAGCCACGTAATCAATTGTGATTTGCCCTTTGTTTTGACTCGAGGTTAAACGGGGACGATGGGTGAACAGTGAAAACTGTTTTTCCCGCGCGTAATTTTCTTGTAAAAGAGGGTGTTTGACTTTCTTTGACCCGGGGTTATAAGGGTTTTGGGCCTGTGTAGGATTTGGGCTCGGGCTTTGGATTTGTTATAAGGAAGTTAACGGGTGTTAACTCTTTTAATTAAAAGAGTTAACACCGTTAGGGTGTAGGGACTCTTTTTGCAATTTGGTTAACTTTGAGGGACTGAGTTGGAATTTTTGGGTTTTGTCTTTTAATGGTTGACCACTGTTGACTATAGGTTGACTTTTGTTGACCTTTGATAGCATTCTCCTGGCTCTTGCACACTCAATTCCGTTCCCGTGTCCGTGTTTGTCCGGTTTTG
>BQNB010119563.1:861-13660 GCA_026074375.1 Tanacetum coccineum
CGCTAGTTCGATCGTGGCTAGTTCGGTCCTTCGCTCGTTCGATCGACGCTAGTTCGATCCTTCGCTCGTTCGATCGACGCTAGTTCGATCGTGGCTAGTTCGGTCCTTCGCTCGTTCGATCGACGCTAGTTCGATCCAAAACAGAAAAACCCTCGTTCGATCCAAACAAAGATCGCTCGTTCGATCCAAACAATGATCGCTCGTTCGGTCCAAACTACAGATCCCTCGTTCGGTCCTTGAAGGATACTCCTCGTTCGATTGAAGCAGAAGTACACTCGAACAAACTCAAAAAAAAAATTTGGCTCGTTCGATTGCGATACCCAGAACACGTTCGAACTAAACGAAAAAAAACACGGTCTTGTGATTTTCTTACCACTACGATCTTGAGATGACAAGCTACTAGAGTAATAGAAAAACTAGGAAAAAAATTTGACTGTTTTGGCAAAAAAAATATGACGAGTTGAAACAAGAAAAAAATACCGAATGATAAGCAAAAAAAATTACCACAACTAAATCACAACACCCAACCTTGGCTCTTGATACCACTTGTTAGGATATCATTTCATCACCAAAACACAAAAATAAGAAAAATAGATTTTAGAGAGAGAAAGTAAAAACAAAGAAAAATGGTTACTTGTTTCACAAAAGAAAAATGAGAAGCAACACCCTCTCCACACTTGGAGAGGGCTATAAATAGTTACAAGAGAAAACTATTCTAGAGGGCTTTGAGTTGGGCCGGTTCATAATACAAATGGGCTTGAGCCCGACACCAAGGCCCAACTAGCTTAACTAAATTCCCGTAAACTACGATTTACTTATACAAGGCTCGGGAATATTTAATGACCATCACTTTAATAAATACACGGCTAACAATATTATTGACAACTTGCCTAACGATGATCCCATTCCTGAATATGAACGTTTAACCTTCGACATGGAACCCGATGTGCCAATGATAAACAATGTTGATGAGCTTAATGAAGATGAATGTTTTGACCCAGGGGGGTGAGATTAATGTTGAAGTTGACAATTCCTTCACATTTGTCACTCAGACTTTTCTTCCATATCTCACTTACCCTAAGGTTTCTCCTTTACTTTCATCACCTAAAAATGAGGACACCATTTTTGACCCTGGCATCTCCACTTAGAGCCGGTGCCATCTCATCGGGATGGAACTTTCATGTGCTTAAATGTTTATCCAAACATTAATGAAAGCTCGGTTGAGATTTTCTCTTCCATTTACTTTCTCTAAGGACGAATAAATTTGGGGATCGAGTCAAGCTATGTGACTCGGTTACCAAAAACAAAGCGCTTCATGGGAGGCACCCCATGCTTATCCATTTTCTATTTTCTTTCTTATTTCTATTGTGATGTGAGGAGGCTTGTACTCTTCCGTTTCTCGTTGTTTGTGCATGTGATTATTTGCAGGATTGATCCAGAATTTTCTGAAGACTCTCGTGTTCGGTGTTTTGTCCCGGTCCACTCGAGCTTCCTAACCTTTGTTTGCTATTAGTTTGGGGAAATCTGATATCTTAAAGATTATTATCGACTAACATTTATCTTTTAGCACAGTTAATAAACGGTTTAAGATTTTTGTGTTACTTTCTTCAGGCTTGAGTTATGCATTCGACCTTTTTGAGTTCTAGTATGGGGTTTTTAAGTCTTAGGCTAGGAAACATTGAGGACAATGTTTAATTTTAGTATGGGGTAGTATATCTTCGATATAATCTTACCTACTTTTGCCCGTTGTTCTCACGTATCTATTTTCTTTCTTATTTCTTATTTGTGATGTGAGGAGGCTTTACTCTCAGATTTCTTTCTTGTGTTTTTACTTGTGATTGTTTTGCAGGATTGACTCCAAAAATTTTCTGAAAACTCTCGTGTTCGGTGTTTTGTCCTGGTCTACTCGAGCTTCCTAGCCTTTGAATTGCCAATAGTTTGGGAATTCCGATATCCAATATTTATTATCGACAAACATTTATCTTTTAGCACACTAAAAAAACGGCCAATAGATTTTTGTAATAGTTTTCTTCATGTATAGGGTTATGCATTCGATCCTTTTTGAGTACTAGTAATGGGTTTTTTAGTCTTTAGGCTAGGAAAACATTGAGGACATTGTTTATTTTAGTATGGGAGTAATATCATCGATATGAACTTACCTACGTATACCCGTTTTCTCACGTACCCCGTTCCCACCAACAAATTTTCAAAAATATGAAAATTTTTAATTTTCAAAAATAAAAATAATGATTTGTTTGTCACAATTTGACTTTCCTGCAGGGTAGAATAAGAAAATTTTGACCCGATCCGAGCGTGTGACTCTAGCTTGGTTTTCTCAACTTTGTAGGCTAAGCGTTCGCGATCGAGCGTGTTGAGCTCTAGCTTGTTCCTTAACTTTTAGGCTAAGCGTTCGCGATTATCGCGAAGAACAAAAAATGATAGAGTTAAGTATGAGTGGGATGCTAAACAAGGATTAGTTGGAAATCTTAAGAGCTCATGTATGTAATTTGTTGCTTTTTCTCCCATAAGCTCCTAATCAGATTAATATACGTGCTGTTTTTGGAGATTAAACTTAAATCAACAATTTTTATGTAATATATAGCAAAAATTTTAGTCTTAGTTCAAACTTATACTTGAATTTTTCAAAAAGAAGTCTTCTCTATATAAAGTAAAAAAAATGATGATAAATAAAAATAATAAATAATAATAAAAGCTGTGGGCTGATAAAAGTTTACTACCTCTTGCCGGCTCACAACCGATGTGGTAGTCTTCTAAAGAAAGCCCATAGTAAGAATAAAAATCCGAGACTGATAAAAGTTTGCTGCATCTTGCCGGCTCACAACCGATGTTGCAGCCTTCTAAAAGGTCGAGGGTTACAATTGCATAAATGTTTAATATTAAGTTTAAATTAATAAATAGATTTCTTTTTGTTAAATTCAAATATGCTTTTGAACTTTGACTATTCTATTTTATAAGCTATGAATATTCGGGAAACCTGAGAGTTTTTGAAACCTAAGGTCCGTGAGTCCCGATACTAGTCTCTGTGGGGTGTCAAAAGCCTGGTCACTTAGCCGCAAGGTTGGGATGTGCCGAGACGAAAGTCGCTACATGGGATGATCTCGCCTTCAAACTCATTATTCTTGGGTGGAAAGTGAAGCATAGTATTTTGTAAAACGTTGATTCATGGTTGAAATTCAAAATAGCACACTCACTTAAGATATAGTAAATGTCGGGAGTAAAAAGTTCACAAGTTGCAAATATGAGTAGTGTTAGCATCTTTACTAATATTTAGCTGTGATTTCGTTTTAAGCTTGGTTTGGAGCAAGTGAAAAGTCGAGGACGATAAATTTATCCTTTTTGGGGCATTCTCGGATTGAAATGCATCTTGTTCTATGATCCCTAACAATTATGAAAATAACGAAAGTCAAAATATTCACTTTTCACAAAAAAAAAAAAAAATTTTGAAAAATGGGAAAATGGGGTGTTTTAAAGCTTGTGATTTCTTAACTTTCTCCACGAAAGTCTTTGCTACTTTTCAAAGATTTAGTTTGGGGAATTTTTGAGGTATTTGGTTTTAAAGCATATAATATTGCGTGAGGACATACAATCGCTTAGTTTGGAGAATTTTGATATGTGTGAAAACACATATCTGTTTGATATCAAAAATGACCCATAAAAGACAAAATTATGCTTAAAATGCATGTATATTGCTTGTTTTGTCTTTGTGATTATGTAGGTACGGATATTACAAAAATCATAGAAAAACGGTCAAAACCGGACAAACACGGACACGTGAACGGATAAAGAGTGTACAAGAGCCGGAAGTTTGCTATCAAAGGTTAAAAAGTCAACTCATGGTCAACCCTGGTCAACCATAAGAAGACAAATCTTTCAAAAATACCAAATCAGCCCTCAAAGTAAAACCATATTGCACAAAAGGCCCAAAAACCCTAACGACCGTTATCTTTTAATACATATAAGATAATGGGCGTTATCTTCTTATATTAACCCATCTAAATAAAGCTGGCCCAAAACCCTTTTCCCTAGCCCAAGTCAAAACCCAAAACGCCCTGAGTCAAACACCCCACCTTTTAAATATAAAAATTACGCGGGTAAAACCCTTTTACTGTTCATCGTCATCTCCATTTAACCCCTAGTCAAAATCAAAGGGCAAATCATAATTGACAACGTGGCCAAGTAATTCAAGTGCTAAGGTCCAACATGGCAAAAGAATACGTCACCAAAGCTCCTTATTGGTCCATTTGTACAAAGAAGGTTATGCGGGTCTGACAAGAAACACACCAAGGATTAACTTTTTTGCACTAAAACAAGTGCAAAAGAAGCACGGAGGTCTGACACATGGAATGCCATGTTGGCAATCCGTGTGCTCACTCAATTAATCCAACGGACAAGAGTTGAGATACAATGATTAGAGATTAAGGAAGGGTCAGGATTAAGGGGAGCGTTGAATAGAATTTGGGACCTAGAAGCATCCTCTCAAGGCTATAAATAAAGCTCCTCACTCACACACATATTATCTTCTTCTTTTTTCTGCAATTTTTTTAAGTTTTCTTAAGTAGCTTTTGTAATATTTTTTTATTTTAAATGTAACTTTCTTATTAAAGCTTTTGTAATCTCCTTTTCATAGTATTGTAATCTGTTATAGAATTCGAGTTTACTCTTACTTTTCTCAAGTTCTCTTTTATATAAAACTTTACTAAATAAGCTGTTATTGTTCTTAAGCCTCTAATAAGCTGATCATAAGCTCTTCTCAAGTCTTTAAGCTTAGAATTGAGCTAAATTTAATCATTAATCTATTTAAACCTTTAAAATTAGCTAAATACCTATGCTATATGGATCTAGAGCTTTTGGATGATAAGCTTAACCAGGAAGAGCTTACGAGACTTAACTAGCTTATCCTTGTGATAAGCTAGAGCTTGTTGACTAGCTCTTAAGAGCATTTAAAGCCTTTGTTTAGCTAAGGCAATTGTAAGTCTCACTTTACCTTTTCTATCTTTAATTTGATAGCTTAATATTGCTTAATCTGCTTGATTGCCTGCTTATTTCTGTTAGTATAGATTGCTTATGCTTAATATAGTTGTTAGATTACATTTATGCTTGATAATTAGTTTAAATACTTAGTTTGCTTTTATTTTCTATAAAACTGTCTAAAAACCAATTTTTTTTAGCATAGATAGTAGTTTATTGTTTCTGGCTTATTTGCTAATTCATACATGTTCATTATTGTTGTTATAAGCTGTTAGACATATGGTATCTGAGTTTTAATCATTAAATCTATTTTTCATAAGCTTAAATGGATTTGAATTTGTTTAAAGGGGTGTTTGGTTCAAACATCATTAACTTTGGTTAATGCTGTTGTGGATCACTTGGTTCTTTGGATTGATTTCAAATCCATCTTTGAGTTTATAAGAGTATGATTTAAGGTGTTTGTTAGGCTCAATCAAGTTTTCAGTAGGTTTTCTATTAGTAGTTTAAATTTGTTGGTCTTAAATCAGTGAGACTAGCATTCTTAGTTCAAGCCTTTCCTAGATCTTGTTATTTCTTTAGTTTTATTGTCATATAGGTGTAGCATGTTATTTCTTTTTCCTGCATTTGTTAAAAATTGGTTTTAGTTCACTTTTGTGCAAACTGCATCAGCAGTTTGTTTAGCCAAAACAACCAATTTCAATCTAGATTTTTAATAGTAAAAGTAGTTTTTAGCTTTTAATTTTCTTTGCATAAGTAGTTTATAGATTAATCTATATAAATTAGGTCTTAAGTTTGCTTAAAAAGTTCATCTGCTTATCTAAATTAGGTCTGCAATTCTGTCCTTTTTCTTTTTCATAAAAACTCTTAAAAATCAAAAATATAGTAGTCTGTCTGCATGTTGTTTTCAAATAGCTTTTTCATTAATCACAGCTTAAAAGAATTTCAAAAACTTTTTTAAGAACTGTATTATAGGTAAGGCTTTCTAGTAGTATAAGCTAGATTTTCATAAGGTTCTATTTGTGTACTAATTTTTAAGCCCAAAGTAGCTATTTGGACTGTTTGGTATGTAGAATATACCAAGAGCTTATTTGGATTTTCAGCTTATGACTTGTTTTCCTTTGCTTATTTTCTACTTAAACTAGCTTATTAGGTTAGGATTAGTATAAAAGTGCTTTTTGTTCTTAGGATTTAGCTTATTTAAGCTTTTTGAATTCTAAAATTTTGAAAAAGCCAAAAAAAATAGTTTTAGTTGTTTTTCTGTCTTTTAAGCCATTTTCCAGCTTATTTCTTGAGTTTCAATAATAGTAGATTTTATTAAAATTACTTATTTTCATCTTTTCTATAACTTTGGTTTTAACTTTTTCAAAAAATCAAAAAGGTTGAGGCCTCACCTTTTATAAACGCCTCACAACACACACTCACTACCAACGTGCCCTGGGGTCTTTTTCATTCTAGGTTTGCAAAATCTATTACTTATATACATTTTAACCTCTTTAGTACAATAAGCTGTTTAAGCTTATTTCGTAGCTTATTCGATAAGCTGTGTAACCAAGCTTATTTTTCCTAGGTCCCTCTTAGTTCAATCTACTTTCTATAATTTTTCCAGGATTTTTATATTTAGTTTAGTATTTTTAAACATTTATTTTTGTTAAAAACTTTAAAAAATAGAAAAATAATCAAAAAATATAATTCTTTTTTAGGAAATTTTCTTTTATCATATAGTTTCTAGGAAAATTAGTTTTGTTTCCGTAGGGTTAAAATTGCAAAATTTCAATTTTTAAAGAACGGGATTCGTTCCCGTTCACGTTTTTCGTGTTTTTAAGCTTATTTTAATTCCGTTTTTGTTCTAGTTTTCTTTAAACTTACTTTTTAGTCAATTAGAGTCTATTAAAAGAGAAAAATTCATTTTAGGTTTAATTTTGGAAATTTAGGGTCTTTAATCACCATTTAGGGTTCCCGTTTTGCGTTTTTAGTTAAAGTTTAATTTCTCGTTATTAAAGTTAGGTTTAATTTGCCCTCTTTTAGGATTTTAGAAAACAAATCATCTTCGAACCAATTCAAATCATTGTCCAAACAAAAAACGTGGTCTCAATTTTATAAATCTTCGAGGAATATGACCCGGTAATCACTTACTGGTAAATATTCGTATTATTATATATAATTGTGAGAATTTTCCTTACTACTTTTGTCCTCAAGGGTAGTTTGGGATCTTCATATTATATTTTATTATTACGTGTATAGAATTGCTACAACTAATCACCCATTTCCATGGCGACACTTTCAACATGACCTTATCTCCAACCTCAAGTTCCAATACTTACGCCTCCTATCAGCATAGCTCTTCTGTCTATCTCGTGTAGCTTGAATACGCTTCTTGATCTGAATGATTTTCTCAGTTGTTTCATGAACAATTTCCGGGCCAGTGAGCTGAGCGTCTCCAACCTCAGCCCAACAAATAGGCGATCGACATTTTCGGCCGTAGAGAGCTTCAAACGGTGCAGCTTTGATACTAGTGTGATAATTGTTGTTGTACGAAAAGTCCACCAAAGGTAGGTGTCTATCCCAACCTTTCCCAAAATCAATCACACAAGCATGTAGCATGTCCTCCAAGGTTTGGATGGTTCTCTCACTCTAACCATCTGTCTGCGGGTGATAAGCCGCACTCATATCCAATTGAGTACCTAGAGCTTTGTTCAGCGACTGCCAGAAATGAGATGTAATTTTACTATCTCGATCGGAGATAATCGACAATGGCACACCATGTCTTGAGACTACTTCCTTCAAGTAATGTCTCGTCAACTTCTCCATTAAGCCGGTCTCCTTCATAGGTAATAAATGAGTAGATTTGGTGAGTCGGTCAATAATTACCCAAATTGTGTCTTGACCAGACGACGTCTTTGGTAACTTTGTAACGAAATCCATTGTAATGTTCTCCCACTTCCATATTGGGATCACAGGTTAAATCAACAAACCGGATGGTTTTTGGCATTCGGCCTTGACTCTTGCACAAGTCAGACACTTCCTGACGTAAGTGGCAATCTCAGCTTTCATATTTGGCCACCAATACAGTTTCTTCAAGTCTTGGTACATCTTGTCTGATCCAGGATGGATCAAATACTTTGACTTATGCGACTCGTGCATAATCAGAGTTCTCAAGTCACCAAAACAGGGTATCCAACTTCTATTCCTCAAACATAACGTTCCATCAACACGGGGCTCTAGATTTTTAATCATACCACTCAAATATTCGGTTCCATAATTCTCTTCCTTTCTCGCCTCAACTTAAGGGTTTAAAATTTGCACAGGAAGGTTCAGACCAATCGTCAAAACCAAAGCTCGAACTTGTAGTGGCTTATTTAGTTCCTTTCGGCTCAAGGCATCCGCCACCACGTTCGCTTTTCTTGGATGATAACGAATTGCACAGTCGTAGTCACTCAACAGTTCCATCCATGTACGTTGTCTCATGTTCAATTCTTTCTGATTGAGAATATGTTGCAAGCTCTTATGATCAGTGAACACAACGTATTTCGTGTCATATAAATAATGTCTCTACATTTTGAGAGCAAACACTACAGCTCCAAGTTCTAAGTAATGTGTAGTGTAATTCTTCTCGTGAATCTTAAGTTGGCGTGACGCGTAGGCTATGACCTTTTCCCTTTTCATCAAAACTGCGCCCAACCCTTTTACGAGAAGCATCACAGTAAACCACGAAGTTTTCACTACCTTCGGGTAAAGCTAAGATCGGTGCACTACACAATTTCTGCTTTAACAGTTGAAATACAGCTTCTGCCTTTTCGCTCCAATCAAACCTCACATTCTTTTGAGTCATCTTCGTCATACGCTTGACAATTTTTAAGAAACCTTCAATAAATCTTCAGTAATAACCAGCAAGACCTAGAAATTGACGAATCTCTGTCGGAGTCTTGGGCGATGCCCAATCCTTGATTGACTCAATCTTAGCTGGGTCCACGTGAAGTGACCAAGGAATTATACATTCGACAGCCAAAATTCACACTTTCAAAACTTGGCGTACAATTCTTCCTTCTTAAGCAACTCCAAAATGAACTTAAGATGTTCTGCGTGCTCATCCTCGCTCTTGGAGTAGATCAAGATCCCATCAATAAAAACGACCATGAATTTATCCAAATATGGCTTGCACACCCGATTCATCAGATCCATAAATACTGCCGATGCATTGGTCAGTCCAAACGGCATCACTTGAAACTCATAATGACCGTAGTGTGTCCTAAATGCTGTCTTTGGAATGTCTTCCTCCCGAACTCTGAGTTGGTGATAACCATATCTCAGGTCGATCTTAGAGTAGACTCTTGACCCTTGCAACTGATCAAACAAGTCATTGATTCTCGGAAATGGATATCGATTTTTCACAGTCAGCTTGTTTAGTTCACGGTAATCGATACACATCTGAAAAGATCGATCTTTCTTTTTGACAAACAAGACTGGGGCTCCCTAGGGTGAGGAACTCGGTCTTATAAACCCTTTATCAGAAAGTTCTTGTAGCTGAGTAGACAATTCTTGCAGTTCTGATGGTCCTAATCTATACGGGGCGCGTGCCACAGGTGCAGCACTAAGGACCAAGTCGATTTGGAATTTGACTTGTCGCATGGGCGGTAGCCCATACAAGTCTTCTGGAAAGACCTCCGGGAAGTCCCGTACGATAGGCACGTCCTCAAGTCGCTTCTCCTCCGACTTGTCTTCGGTTTCCTTCTTCGTTATTTGTGCTAGAAAAATCGGGCAACCTTTCTTAATATACTTCTGAGTCTTAGTGTACGATATAATGCTCAACTTCGACTTCTTTTTTTGTCACTCATATCACCTTGAACTATCAAAACTTCGTCTTCATAGGGGATCCGCACAATCTTTTCATCACACACGATCACCACATGATGGTTCTCTAACCAATCCATGCCGATGATGACGTCAAAACTACCAAGCTCTACTGGCATTAGGTCAATATTGAATGGGTGATCTAGTAATCCTAACATTCAACCTCTAAGTACGGTATTAGTTTCAAAAATTCTCACGTCGGCTAATTCAACAGCATAGCTAACGTCTAAAGTATCAGGGGTTATATCAAGCAAGGTACTAAAAGTAGTTTACACAAAACTTCGATCGGTGCCTGAATAAAATAATACATAAGCATAATGGTTGTTGAGAAGAAACGTACTCATGATGATGTTTGAGTCGGGGTTAGTGTCTCCTCTACCTAGCACATATGCCTTTCCTCTTGCTTCACCAACACCATTCTTGTTTCTCGTTTTGTTTCCACGGTTTTGATCTTTTAGCTTTGGGCAATCACTCCTGCAGTGTCCTTACCTTCTACACTTAAAACAAGTTAAAACTCTCTGATTCACTACTTGACCTCTCTGATTGGAAGTAGTGGAATCTGCCGCCTTACAGTCCCAAGTCAAATGTCTAACCTTTTTGCACTTCCTACATCTCACAGTGCATGGCCCTTCATGATGAAATTTACACTTGTTGCAGAGAGGTAGCGGTCCATTATTGGTATGCGTTTAATTACACATACCTTTCACCATTAAAATCAGACTTAAATGACCCAAAACGTACCAAAAATACATTGCATTTGTATGTTTTCACTTATTTTGTGCAGGAAACGGATATCCGACAAAAGGACGAAAAATCAAGCAAAAACGGACAAAACCGAGCACGGAATGGAAAAGCGTGGAAAAGCCAAAGTGAACAAAGTCAAAGTCAACCCGGAAAAGTCAACGGTCAAAACCAGAGCCGACACCAAAGAATACATAATAGGCCCACCCGAACCCATATAATGGGTCGGGAAAGCCCATTAGTATATTTAATAAAGACTTTAAAAGGCCCAAAGTCCAAATCTTATAACCGGCCCAAACACCATTAAAAAGCCCAATTCCCCAAACTGGCCGTTAACCATCAACACTTAACCCTCGTTAGTCCTCATTGGACTAACTTTGCAAAGCCCCAAATAACTTTGAGGGGCCTTTTCTGCCACATTCCTAAACTTATAACACCACATGGACTCACAATGTAATCACACCATAAAAAATGTAGGACCATTCCTGCCATTAACCCCAAACTTCAACCCTGTTGTACACACAACAAATTTTCCCGCCCAAACCATTATCCACTGTTCACGCTTCCTGTCCCCCTCCTCGACCACTGTTCACCTACATCCAAAAATGTCACCACCACTCTCCCCCACCTCACAAAGCAACAAAGCCAAGCTGGCAATCCTAAGTATAACCATTGGCCAACAAAGATCAACGGTGTTGATCATTCACCTTGGGCTCAAAGGAAATTTAATGGCTAAGATGAACTTATGATTTCACCTCACACAACAAGCACAAGCTAAAGCCTCCTCAGCAAAGAAGCACAAGGGATACACCTCCTAGAATCTTCCTACGAGTAGTATAAATATAGGACCTCTTGTAGCCATTGGGCATCTAGCTTTTAGTAGTCGTTTTAACTTAGTAGTTTTCTTCAGCTTTTAATAGTGTAAATTTTAATATTGTAATGTTTTGAAGTTAATGAAATTTGAGTTTGTTTCTAAAAATCTGTTTTAAGCTCTTTTGATATCAAGTCTTTACTATGTTTTAAAATCTCTCATAAACTCTCTTATAAGCTCACATAATCTGTTTTTCTTTAACATGTTAAATATTAAAAAAAATATATCAAAAAAAAATCACCCCCAAAAGTACCTTAGCTTAAACTGGATGATAAGCAAACAAGGGAAGTGCTTATGGACTCTCACTAGCTTGTTTTATGCAAACTAGAGCTTGTACAATCTTTTTATCACCCTTGTTTTGAGCAAAAAGGTATTGTAAGTCCACTTTCCTTCATTTTCTTATTTTCACTATAGCAATGCTTATGTAGTGCTTATTTCTGCTTGTTTTGCTTATTTATATGTGTTTTATGCTTATTTGACTGTCTTTGTTACTTATTTGCCTTTATTTCAAGTTTTGTTTAAGTCTGCCTAAATTGCCTCTTGAAACTGCTTACATCTATTTGCTTATTTCAGTGCTTATTGTGTGTTGCCTTTTTGCTTAACTCTGCTTAACATTCATTTATTATCATCTGTTTTTAAGTTTCTTGGTTTAAAACCTGTCTTTTCAGTTTAAATTTTAACTTTAGAAAACTTAAGGGGTGTTTGGCATAACACCCCAAAAAGGGTCAAAACAGTTAAAAACCCATTTGGGTTTCTTGTGTCACTTTAACAAACATCTTTTAGTATTTTTTTTAGTTAAAACTGCCATTTTTTTAATCTAATTATCAGCAGCTTTAAATTGTTTTTAGCTGTTAAAAACTTGAGCATAAGCTCATTTGTAGGTGGTCTCTATCTGTTTTTACTTGCTTTTTAATTTTAAGCTTATCTACTTGCTTATTTATAAGGCTGCAAAAGCCCATTTTTCTTGAATGGAAACCAAAAGAACTCCCCTGGTGCAAAACCCGTTTTTCTCACCCCTTTCTCTTGCTTATTTATAGAACAACCTTAGTTTTATTTTGCTTTTCTAGAAAGCCTATAAGTAGCTCTTTAATCTCCTATAAGCCAGAAAGCCAAAAGTCCCTCTAGGTAGCTTATTTTTAAGCTAGAAAAAGCTCTTTTGGCCTTTTCACCTAACAGTACTAACTCCAAATTAGTACTGTTGGAGTATTTTTGCTTATTGAAGCTTATTAAGCTTATTATTTCTGCTTATTTAGGATTAGCTTAGCTTTTTAGAGTAAATTTTAAGTGTTTAGTAGTTTTTTAGCTTATTTGCCATTCTAGCTTATTTTAGTTGCTGATTTTTGTTCTTGA
>BQNB010119564.1:0-20793 GCA_026074375.1 Tanacetum coccineum
ATATCAAATATCTAGATCAATAACAAACTAGTTGGCACAGATTACCAACCAAACTATACCCAAAGTATTACAAGATCAGATTATTATCAGAAAGACAATAATCAAATGATTATAATGAAAGATTAACAGACAAGATTAAGAGGATCTTAGCAAACGATTACAAAGAGAATGAAAAAATATAGAGATTTGGGTGAGAAATTAAGGTTAAGGGAGCGTGTGTTAATGATCCCCACTTTTATCTTTTCTTTATATAGCCTCAGCAATTCCATAATAACCCTTGAGAATCAACACTTGTTCAAATAAGCCCCCTCAACAATCAACCGACATCAACTCTTGCAAATAACTTCCATAGCAGGTTTAGAATACACAAGTTTAGTCCCTCAAACTTTCATCCTGCAAAACAGAACTTCTAGAAACCAAAGAATAAGTAAAAATTATATTAAGAACTTATTTAGAACAGATTATAAGCAGTTTTATTACTTATTTGAACATTCTCCCTTAATCTGTTTACTAAATAAGTCATACATTCCCATCTTTTCACACAGAATTTTATGTTGATACACTGAAAGATGTTTTGTTAAAATGTCTGCAATTTGGTTTGAAGAACAAATCTTTTTTGTATTCAATAACCCTTTTGCAATTTTTTCTCTGATAAAGTGCACATCAATATCAAAATATTTAGATCTTTCATGAAAAACAGGATTAATAGCCAACTGTAATGCAGACTTATTATCACATAATAGATCAACAGGAAGAGCAACTTTTGTTTTGAGATCTAAAAGTAATTTTTATATCCAAATAATCTCACAGGCAGCAGAAGATAGAGATCTATATTCTGCTTCTGTGGAAGATTTGGATATTGTATTTTGCTTTTTACTTTTCCAAGAAATTAAACAATTGTTAAAAAATACACAGTAACTTGTAACAGACTTTCTAGTTGATTCGTCGCGAAAGACTAGTCGAGTAATATAATATAAGTAATCACGTCGGATAAAAATTACTTTAGGAAAAGTAATATTCGATCATGCGGATGTCATGTCCCAACGAGAGATGAATTTGAAATTCACGAGAATGTTTCGTTTGATGCTTGAATGACAAATATTTTGGTTTTTAGTTTTTAAACTAAGAATATAATAAAAACAAACTATATAAAACTAGATGACAATAAGCAAGCTAATAAACGAAGAGGTATATAATAAAAGATATGCTTGCTAAGTGAATTGATTAGATCCTTAAGTGTGAATTAAATATACAATTAAGTCCTTATCGATGAATCAATATCTTTCTAACAAATTATCTTCTCACAACGTTGGCTTATATTGAAAACAACTTTTATAAAGATACCGATTACTAACTTAATGCCTAATTATTCTTACGGCTTTTGCCCGCTCGAATAACCAATACAATAATCTAAGTAATATAAAAATCACTAATTAATATTTTTTCTTTTTTATTAATCACACTTAATTCACTAAACAATTTATCACTTAACAAACATATATAAAATCTACTCACTAAATGGCAACTAAACGAACAATAATAAGCATAACAATAATAATAAGCATATTAAGCTAATTAAGCTAAAACTACAAATTAATGAAAAAGGAAAAGGGAGGAAGAACCCGATTGAAGAAAATAGAGACGAAAATATAAACCACCCGATTTAGTAAACTTAATTAAACACTAAAATTTATAACTTCATTAGATTCTAAATAACTAATTAGCTAATAAAGTTTTAAGCTTTATTCACTAATTAGCTAAGTAAAAACTTAAAAAGCTTAAAACTTTAGTAGTAAAATAAGCTTTTCGCCTAAGAGTTGGATAGATATCATCAACATTAAAACAAACAAGGGTTAAGATGAACAAGATAATAATAAGCTACTAAGACAAAATAAGCTAGATTTTATTCTAAAGACAATAAGCTAATAAAAAGATGAAAATTTTAGATCTAAATCTACCCGAACTAACTGGTTCAATCAGTGAACTGGATTGGGGTATAATTAAGGATTTAGATCTAAGAAAAATAAGCTAGATTAAAAAGCAACAAACTTTATGCTAAAAAATAAGCTAAAAATAATAGATCCAAATCCACCCCTAAACTAAGTTGTTCAATCAAGTGAACTCGGATCGGGTATGATTAAGGATTGGATCTATAAAAAATAAGCTTGAATAAAAATAAGCAATCGAAAATAAGCTAAAATAAGCTCACTCGAAAAAGCTCTAAATCAAAAACACTATAAAATAAGCTAGTCTAAATAAGCTATGGAAGTAGCTTATTAGAATATAAGCTTAAGAGATCGGATCCAAAAATAAGCTATAAGCAAGAGCTTATTTGAAAATAAGCAAAGACAGTGATGGTGTAGAGAATATGCATAAAAAGAATAAGCATTAAGAAATAATAAGCATTTAATAAAAACCAACCTTAATAAAAAGCATCTTCATTCATAAGCTAAAAAGAGTTGATTACAATAAGCTAAATAAGCTATAAAAGCTTTTACAATAAGCTAAAACTAATACTACACTATTCCTAAAACTAACCTACACTACTTGAAAATAAACTAAATCCTAACTCCTCAAATGAGATGATGTTGTTTGTATTTATAGCTCAAGTAGGAGTGAGGGTATTTTCGACCTTTTAAGTCTTCATCCACTCATATTGCTAGATCTGAGGGGTAGTTTCGTAAATTGCAAGAGGGGAGCGTGTGTATGCATTTCCACGAGCTTCCTCGTACTTAATCATTTGCGGTCTGTCCAATTATTAGGATCCCCAATAGACATGTCGACTCGTAACCAATTCTAGAAACCTTTAATACGAAACATCGTACTGCTATAGTGCCTAGTACTGCAACTACACCAATGATTGCCTCGGCTGGCGAACCTCAAACTGAACCTCGTTTACCTGCACAATACCTCGTACCTGCCACCTAACCTCGTACCAATGATTAGAAGTGCTACGTGGCAGCCTCTGATTTTCCAGCCTCCATGACGTGGCAAGCCACGTGGCAGGTCAATGCTGGTCACGTTGGTCAACTGGTGGTACCATCGGACTGATCATCCGAGTCAAACGGTGGTCACAAAGGTGGCGGTAAACAGTGGTTCAAAAGTAGCTCAACTGCTGTCAACACATGCAGGGAAACACGGACCACCGGTCAACGGTGGTGGTCAACTAGGTCGGGTCAGGACGGATCCGGGTCGGGTCAAGTTTTGGGCTGGGTCGGGACCGATTCAGGTCGGGTCATGGGCCAGGTCGGGTTGGGTCTGGTTGCAACGAATGGGAATTGAACCCTGGGGGGGGGGGGGGGGGGGGGGGTGGGAATACCTCTCGAAACCATACTTAGCAAGCCAGCAAATGCCAAATGTGCTATGCATAGTTTCACTAATTATGTGTAAGATTTAATATATAACCCCTTTTTATTGGCAGGCCAGATTTATTAATACTAAAAGGTTCAAAATAGGCTCGTAGGGTTCAAATAAGAAAGGTTCACGGGGCAAGTAAGGTACCGATAGACTTGTAATTTCGTGCTCTTTCCAATGGTGTGATCGTGGAATATTAACGACTTTGTTTGAACCTCGATAAACGTAAAAGCGTCGTCGAAAGTCACCCAAAAATTACCGTTTTTGCTTTGTTTTCAATCCTTTGTACCTGTAAGGCATAAAAACACAATACAAACATATTTGCAACATATTTATCCATGTTTTAGTGTTTTAGTCTGTTTATTAGCATTTTCCGAGGTACAAATGATGTGTGTTTTAGCACACATCAAATTCCCCCACACTAAGCCATTGTTGGTCCCACACGCAATGTTTATAAAACAAACCCGAAAATAAAAAAATTTATCTCCCTTTTAATTTTTGACCCCTCGTAATCAAACAAGAACAGAAAAGGTCCATTAAAAAGGTTCAAAAATCATTTAATTCGCAAGCACCCTGTTGAAAATCGATCTAGCTCATCTAGGATATCATAACTATGATTCAGCAGAATAACAAATAAAACAATCATAGTTAAGAACAAGGTGTTACTAATAAACGTTAAGCCTTTCATTATATTTGATCAGGATACAAAGGCTTACTATACTACTAAGCTACTAATAAGCTAGCTACTAAAGCTAGGCGTCTTACAAAGACTTGACGCCTATAGTACACACACACACCTTTAGGTTTACATTGTGAATTGAATGAATCATACACTAGACGACTAACCCTCATTTATTTCACTAGTGGGGTTTTGGGTTTTCAAGATAAGATAGATCAAATAAAAAATTAGGAAAAACTATAAATTAGCATTAAATATATTTGACTAATCTTCAATTCATTTATATTGATCTTTATCTTTTAGCTGAACGTTAAATACTATTTGACTAATCTTCAATCAGCATTAATGTTATTCCAGCTTTGTCTTGTAGGTCCTCCATCTTTAATATGTTTTGTCATAATCAACTCAAGTTTAATTCCTAAACAATCATTCCCTTAGCTTGATAATGGACAAATCCAATAAGCTCCAACAAGCTTCCCTTGAAGCCAATATAATGAAGAACTTCCTTTGAATCCCATGCACTTTCCCTTTTTGTCATAATCAAATTAGGAGTGCATGTAGATGGTAATAAAATAAACAAAAAATATAGCATTCCCCTTACACGAAACATGTTGACAATCTTTTGAACCTAGAAACATTATTAAGACTACAAATCAGTAATCATTAAGAAGATCATCTAGGTGCGCTTCCATCATCCATACTTTACGTGACCACGCAATTATCAGCTTAGTTGTATCGTACGACTCTACGAGACTGTAACAATCGTCCACTCGTGTTCAAACTTTCGTTAACACGCGATCAACTTGGTTACCTAATAGAAAGTAGCCCTTGTTAATAATTCGGCAAAATGAAATAGTCGATTTATCAATGATACGTAGTCGGCCACAATGCTGCAATCTTAATGTCATAAACTTATGTCCATTAAAAGTGTGTCCTTGTCGCATATTTGAACGAATTCCACTGCACCGAATGTTCATTACCGTTTCAAAAGACTATTTCACCAAATGTCTTCAAAAATAATTATTCTACAAATACCGTGCCGTTAATACCTACATCATCGTCCAAGATCAACCACGTCCAAAGTGTATGATCGTCCGGATATCTGTCAACACAGCGGTACAATACTAGTTATATCGGACAAAGCAAGCGGTACTATAACGGTACAAACTTAAAAACTGCCATTTTAGTGACCAACTTTCTGTCCTAAAACTGTCACAAAGTAGTCACTAAGCTGTCACAACACTGTTGCAAAAACTGTCACTAATCCAATTGCTCCTTCCTCCCAAGCTTTAGTGACACAATTTTCTGTCACTGAGTCTTCGCAGTTTCTGTCATTAACCAGCGGTACAAACCAACAGCCAGCAGTACTAACTCGTTTCTTCTGGCGGTACTAAAATAATACGAGCAGTACTAAGTGAAACAAGCGTGAATCCTTGGCAGCTTTGTACTCTTGTCACAATCACACAATATCTGTTGTTCTTTAAATATGTCGTGCTTCATGAAATCAATCATGAAAACTAATTCGACATTGCATAGTCATGTGATCTAGTTACTCCAAGTCATCCACACCTACTTCTCAGTTAGGTCTTGTTGGTCTCGTACGTCGGACCTCTCACCAAAAACAGTCAAACAATAAATAATACTCACCCTGTTTTATTACCGGATGGTAATTGCAGTTAGCAGACAGCTATCATCTTCAGCAACATATTCGAACTCGCAAAGATTTCATTCTTGAACCACAAAAACAAAATTTAAAATAATTACTTTTTGCAGCCAAATTCGTCATAGCATACTTTTTATCAAAAGCTTATCTTGACGATCGCTCCGGTCAGATTGTAGATATATGTGTGTAGAACCTTCAGTTGAAATTTCGTGACGATCCAACGGTTAACGAATGAGTTATGACCGTTTTTCCTGGTGACCAGATAAGTGACGAACATAAAAACCCCTAAATGGATTTGAATGGATTTTCTTTGTTCTTCGACCATAAAACCTTGAATCCTAGATATCAAGAGCAACCCGCTCTGATACCACATGTTGAAAATCGATCTAGCTCATCTAGGATATCATAACTAGATTCTGCGAATAACAAATAAACTCACATCATGTTTAAGACAAGGTGTTACTAATTAAACGTTAAGCCTTTCATTTGTATTTGATCAGGATACAAGGCCTTACTATACTACTAAGTACTAATTAAGCGAGGTACTTAACAGCTTGGGTCTTAACAAAAGACTTGACGCCTAGAGTACACACACACATTTAGGTTTACATTGTGAATTGAATGAATATAAACCTAGACGCCTACCCCTCTTTATATACTAGAGGGGTTAGGGTTTACAAGACAAGATAAGATCAAATAAAATTAGGAAACTATAAATCAGCATTAAATACTATTTGACTAATCTTCAATCAGCATTAATGTTGATCTTTATCTTTTAGCTGAGCATTAAATACTATTTGACTAATCTTCAATCAGCATTAATGTTATTCCAGCTTTGTCTTATAGGTCCTCCATCTTTAATATGTTTTGTCAAAATCAACTCAAAGTATAATTCCTAACACACCCCCGTTTTAACCACTTATTAAATAATAATAGATAAAAACTTAGGTAAAATTTTTATAAAATTTATTTAAAAGCCTTAAAGAACAGGAGTTCGTCATCCTCGACTTTTCACAATCCCCAAACTAAGCTTAAAACGAAATCACAACTAAATAACTACTCATAAATGCTAATTGTGTAAGCGCAGCTACTTTTCGTTCCTTTATTCCTAATTTTCTCTAAGGATTTTATTTTTATTATTGGTGACAAATAAATTAAATCCTTATTCATATAAAGTAACCAGGTTTGAATCTAATTAGTTTTGAAATTCATTTCTAAAGAGACGATATGGTGTGAAGAAGGTCCAATTTAGATTCTATTTTTGCATTATTTGGGTTTATCCTTTTATATCCTCCGAAACAACTCATACGAGTCAGAGATGGAGGATTTATTATTGATAACCCTAGAGTTGAAATTGGCTTTATTATTATTATTATTATTGCAACATTATTAAACCTCGGTCCTTTAAACAACTGACACATCGGACGTCCTAACCGACAAGAGCCAGTAGTCTTATTTCGACCTCGATAAATTCCTCGACCTTTTTGAAGGCTGAAACATCAGTTGTGAGCCGGCAAGATGCAGCAAACTTTTATCAGTCTCGGATTATTATTCTTACTATGGGCCTTATTTTGAAGACTGCCACATCGGCAGCAACCCGACCAGAGACAGTAAACTTTTATTAGCCCACAGTTCTTATTATTATTATTACCTTCACCCTTTACACGACTACCATTGAACCTCATTTCAAAGGCATTATTGAAAATGGTCCATTTATTTTAATGGTTGTTTGTAATAGAAAACCATATAATCATTAGACTTATGAGAGAGATAAGATGTTATCATTATTTACCAGCGGACACAAAAAGTTCATCGTGTTTGTATTTACAGATGATACATATAAATTGTGATAGCAATTGTGAAATAGCAAAATCTACCTCGGATAACCTGATACTATATCATGAGGGCCCCTACGATGTGAAAGAAAGTAGGGTCATGGACATGAAGCTATGTTACAACACCTTTAAAGGTGAAAAACTAACACAAACTTTACAAGCCTGAACAAGATTTGATGAATGAGTCAGTAAATGATGGAATCAAACTCTCAAAACTTGAAATAAATATTGGTTTCATAAAATGGGTTGCCAAAGAAGTGGCTAAGCTTTTGCCAAAGTCTTAGAAACACAAATCATGTGAAAGATTCTGAGCTTGCTTCTCTATTTGGCAAACTCAAATATGAAGAAAACCTCATTGACAGTATTTATGATACTAAAAAGAAAAAGCTCTCACCACTGCAACACCTTTATCAACTGCCTTCATCTCAACCTCTATTGTTGTACCCATGACTTTCAAGATAGTCCTGATGATGAAGAGGATACAAGAAGCAGTCAAGAATACTTGAATGACCTTGAAGAGGAATATCAAGCAAGAGCTCTTTTAGCCAAGTCTAAAAGGTTATTTAAAAAGGCAACTGAAGAAACTCTTTACCAAAAATGTGATAGAAAAGGTCACTTTGCAAGAGATTGTTTTTCAAAAACTTTAGTTCCTTCTTTTTCTTCACCTTTTCAAAACAACACTCAACCCAGATTTACCAGTCCTTCTCGGCACAAACTGAAATGAGGCCTAACAAAGACTTTGAAGCTAAATACAACAAAGTTAAGGCTAGACTAGCTCTATTCAGTTCTGGTTTAGCTTCCTACTCTACACAAGTCAAAATAAAGGACTAGTTGCTGAAGCCTATGAATAGGATGAAGAAGTGTCATCTGATGACAATGAAGTGATTAAAGTTAAGGTTCTCATGGCACTTGCTGACGATGAAAGGGTTGTTGTTGGAAAGAAAAGTGCTAGAAATGGTGAATTGGTCAAGATCTCTATGAAAAAGGTACATACTCTTCTTGAAATAGAAAATAATGATGATAGAAAGTCTTTTCTTGATTATTTGTGTATTGATCTTAATTAATTTGAAGAACAAATAAATAATCTTTTGTCAAAACATAGCGATATTGTTCATGAACTGAATACATGTAAAGAACATCTTATTGTATTAAAACAAGCCAAACTTGATTTTCTTACCATGCAGCATGTAAACACAGAGATTCTCAGAGAGAATCAGAACTTAAGAAAAGAACTAAAATAGCTAACAAATATCACTAAAACGGGGATTACTAGTTCTAATAAAGTAAATCAGTGTATCAGTGAACAAATTCCCACTCAAAAGAAGAGAATTATAAGAGTTGATCAAACTCACTGAAAATCCCTCTAGTTCTAGGCGAAAAGACTTAGCCATTGTAAAATCTTCAGCATATGACACAAACGTGTCTATTCCAGGTGTTGAAAGACCCTAGTTATCTGAAGCTAAAGGATTTATTTTTCCAAACCATGATACTGGTAAAATTCTTCCAGCTGAGTCATAAGTAAACACAATTGATCCTTCGGTTGTTGTTCCTAACTCTTCAGCAAGTGAATATGATTCAGCTGATGAATCTTCATTCTATAGCACCCCTCTTCCTCCACTAGAGAAATTAGTTAGTGCAGAACCTATCTCTGGACCAAAGACTATCAAATTAATTTTGAAGTCAAATTCCACATTCAAAGTTGAAGCTTTAAAAGATGTCACCATAAATGATTTATCTTCAGCTCATGCTAAGGCTAAAGCTTCAGTTTCAAAAACTAACTCAGCCCTTGCTGGTAAATTAAAGAATGTGAAAACTGAAGATGACATTCCTTTAGCTAGTGTATCGAAAGAACTAAATGATCTAAAATTACAAATTAGTAAAAACTAGTCATCTAACTCCAGAAATAAAAAATCTCAACAGGTTCCCCAAAATGCACTTCAAAACAAATACAATTTAAAAAGGGTTGTAAACTTTGTGGATTAAACAATCATCTTTATGAGAATTGTTACAAAGTTTTGTTTTGTAAAAAGTACGAGAGAACTAATCACAGAACTTGTGATCATGCTGAATACATGTTCGCTAATAAACCATAGTCTCGCATTCTCAAACGTAGGGTGGATCTTCATCAAGATCTAGAACCCCAAGACCATCAAAACACTTCTTTCCTCCTTTCATACATTATGGGTTCAGTGATCATCTGTCTAAAGATTATGTAAACTATCCCATATGTGATATCTGTAGAAGTTATGATCATAATACACATGGTCATAACCGGGTCATTTCTCTAAAAAGAGGAATCAAGCCAAGAAACCCTATGTCATAAAAAGTTGTGAAACATGTTGTAGCACAGTTCATACTACAACTGATCACAATGACATTGAGTGGTTTAGAAGAGGTGAAGCACTTCAAGCTAAGAAAGCTAAAGCCTTAAAATCTAAAAAGACTGAATCATCAACTGCTAATAGATCTAAGACTCCCACTAAAAGGTGGTTTCTAAGCAAAACTAACCATTCTGAACCTATTTGTGTAGTGTAACATCAGGAAGACAATCTGGTACCTAAATAGTGGATGCTTGAGGCATATGATTGGTGTCAAAAGTTACCTGCCCAAATATGAGGAATGGCCAGGACCTAAGGTAGTGTTTGGAGATGACTCTACATGCACCACTAAAGGTTATGGTTCCATAAAATGTAATGGTATAGTTTTCACAAAACTAGCATTTGTAAATGGTCTTAAATACAATCTAATTAGCATCAGTCAACTCTGTGATGCTAAATACATTGTTCAGTTTGATGAGAAAAGAGGAGCAATCTTCAATTTCAACAAGGAAATTGTGATGATTGCTCCAAGATTAAGAGATGTATATGTTCTTGACATGACATCTTCTGCTCAAGAATCTTGCTTCTTTGCTAAAGCTTTTTGAAAATCTAAACTAGCTTTGGCACAAAAGACTTGCTCATCTAAAGTTTTAAACAATCAACAAACTGGCTAAACAAAATCTTGTTATTGGTCTTCCCTCCACTTTCTACTCAAAGGAAGAAACCATGTTCATCATGTGAAAAGGGACAAAGCATCATAGGAGCTAGCTTCAACAAAAGGACATCTTTCCATCAAGAAATGTTTCATTCTTTTCACATGGTTTTATTTGGACTATAACTCCTAGGACATTAACATGAAAAGTATAACTTGTCATGTTGCTGAGTGCTCAAGTACACTTGGGTATACTTCGTTAAGAAGAAACTCAAGCACCTTAAACCATCTTTTTTTTTTTTTACTATTACATTTTGTCTTCTCTTTGTTTTTTTTTTTTAATTTTTATTTCTTTTTTTTTTTTTTTCCTTTTTTTATGTCCTTCTTCCAAAAGAGTTGGAAAATCAAAAGACATCAAATTCAAACAAATCAGAATAACACTGGTTCTGAATTAAGGAATAGTATTCCTGTCAACTTTTGTGATGAAAACAAGGATTTATTTTTTATCTCTCCATACAACCACGAAAACAAACTAGTGTTGATGAAGAAAAATAGAAACTCTCATAGAAGACTGAAAGAACAATGCTTGCAGGATCTGTCTTTTCAAAACAGTACTGGATTGAAGCTGTAGCCACTGCATGCTACACTCAAAACAGGTCCACTATTGTTAAGAGACATCTCAAAACTCCTTACGAAATCTTTCGTGGGACGATTCCAAACATTGACTTCCTTTATGTTTTTAGATGTCCATTTTACATCTATAATCATAAAGACTATTTAGGGAAGTTTGATGAAAAAGCTGATGATGGTTATTTCCTTAGATACTCACTTGTTTTTAAAGTCTTCAGAGTCTTCAACACTAGAAGAAACAAACTAAAGAAACCTATCACATCACATTTGATGAAAGCACTAATGCTATCAAATTGACAAAACCTTCATTTGACAACATCATCATTGTTGAATCTAAAAGATACCCACTTTATGAGTATCTTCATCGTTATGAACCTTCTCAAAGGTATCAAACAAATAGAAATGATGTATCCTTCATAGAACCTTATGAAAAACCTGAACTGGTTGTCCTTGAAACTCAAGTTTCATCTGATCAAAATGATCAAACTAATCAAAATGATCACAATGATAAAAATGATCATTCTGCTCAAACTGATGAAATCTTTAATGACGCTCAATCTGACCACTCAAATCACAACAATGATAATCCTATCATTGATAATCTCACCAACACTAAAGATGTTCAGAATCCTGAACCAACCTCCTCTCTAGTTGAGGATACTTCAGTTTCAAATACAATTCTAATCCAAACTGGTCCTTCCTCATCCATCCCATCTATGGCCTCTTCAGTTCCTTAAGACAGACAATCTCAGGACAAACATATTAAACTGGTTAACATCATAGGTGATCTAGGAGCTGAAATGCTTACTAGAGCCATGGCTAATGAACTTAGTGCTGCTTCAGATCATGAATGTCTTTTTGTAGACTTTCTTTCTGAAGAAGAACCTAAAAAGGTCTTTGAAGCACTCAAGAATCTTGGATGGGTTGATGCCATGCAAGAGGAACTAAATCAATTAGTCAGAAACAAAGTCTGGACATTGGTTCTTGCACCTTATGGTAAAACCATAATTGGCTCTAAATGGGTATTCAGGAACAAAAGAGATGAAACTGGAATTGTCATAGAAACACAAGGAGAGACTTGTAGCTCAAGGCTACAATCAACAAGAAGGGATAGACTATGATGAAACCTTTACCCCAGTTGCAATACTTAAAGCAATTAGAATATTTCTTGCCTTTGCCACTTACATGAACTTCATAGTTTATCACATGGATGTCTAAAGTGCATCCCTCAATGGTAAACTAAAAGAAGAAGTTTATGTTAAACATCCTCCAGGTTTTAAGATCAGTGAGTTTCCCAACCATGTTTGCAAATTAGACAAAGCCCTTTATGGAATTAAACAAGCTCCAAGAGCATGGTATGAAACCCTCTCAACCTTTCTCACTAGTCACAAGTTTGTAAGAGGAAAGATAGACAACACCTTTTTTGTCTACAAAACCCAAAATGATGTGATTCTAGTGTAAATATATGCTAATGATATTATCTTTGGGTCCACCAGCACAAAATTATGCAAACAGTTTGCCAAATTGATGACTCAAAGATATGAGATGAGTATGATGGGTGTCCTTACTTATTTCCTTAGATTTCATATTAAACCATCTGAAAGAGGAATCTCAATCAACTAAGAAAAATATGTCAATGATCTGCTGAAAAAATATGACATAAATGGTTTATCAGTGAAAACTCCAATGGTACCCCATAACAACTTAGGACTTGATCTCAACGGCAAAGCTGTAAATGAGACTCAGTATAAAGGTATGATTGGATCAATAATGTACCTAACTTAAGTTAGAACGGAAATTTAATTCTCCAATTTGTCTTCTGTGGCAGATATCAGCAATCTTAAGAATCCACCTTATGTAGTTAAAGGAATCTTTAGGTACCTAAAAGGTACTCCCAGTCTTGGTCTTTGGTATTCAAAATGTTCAGGCTTTGACCTAAAATGATATTCAGAATTTGACTATGCTGGATGCAACATAGACATAAAAAGCACTTCAGGTACTTGTTAGTTGCTAGGAGGCAAACTTGTGTGCTGGAGTGCTAAAAATAACAATCTGTAGCTATGTCTTCAGCTAAAGCTGAATATGTAGCTGCAGCTGGATATTATGCCAACATATTATGGATGAAGAGTCAACTCACTAACTATGACGTCATATATGAAAAGGTACCCATATTTTGTGATAACATAAGTGTTATTGCAATTTCAAATAATCAAGTTATGCACTCAAGAACAAAGCATATTGATATCAGATATCAATTTATCAGAGATGATATTCTCAATGGGGGCATTGAATTACATTTCATTCTCACTCAATATCAACTTGATGATATCTTCACCAAGCCTCTGGATGAACCAACTTTCAAAATATTTATTGTTAAACTAGGTATGTTGAACATTGATTCAAAACGGACAACCTTCAGTACTAATGTGTAGAACAAAAGGATTCATCTATTCATCCAAAACTGAACAAATTTTATATGTTCAAATGTCAGTTCAGTTTTCGCATATAACCTTTAGCTTGCTTGAGTGAAGTAACTGAGCAATCACATATGTCTCATTCATGGATTTGCATGAGCTTGTGTGATTTTGTCGCCTTCGCTGGAGCATTGGTATTGGTTACATCAAGAACTAAACAAAACTGATTTACTTTCTTCAGTTCTGTTTCTAAACCATAATTTTGATCAAAATCTTTAGCTTTCTCAAGTGAAGTAACTGAGCAATCACATATATCTCATTCATGGATTTACATGAGCATGTGTGGTTTTGTCGCCTTCGCTAGAGCATTGGTGTTGATGAAAATTACAATAATTAGTTTAGCATAACATAACACCAAACCTGAACCCAGTTCAGCTTTTGAAAATATCAATCACAAGGTCAGTTTCAAAAGCAAAAGTGATTTTCCAAAATTAATATAATTTTATCTAAATTATTTCTTTCATAAGAAGTTATTTATTTTTTAATAATATTAAAAAAATGATATCCAAACGTCGAATGACCTTAATCTTTCTCTCACATACTTTTGCAGATGAACAGACGGTTATTCACTGTTTAATGTGTCAAACAAAGCATGTTGATGACTTTCAATAAATGAAATGTTTATCACTCATGCATAACCAAACCTTAAAACACTCCCAAAAATTGTTACCTTCCAAATGGCAGTTAACAATTCCTTAGGAAGTTTTTGAAACTTCATCAATCATAAAATCCTAACACACCAATTTATAAATCACTTTTCATAAACACAACTCACTCATCAAAAACACACACTAACTTCTCTAAAACAAATCAAGACCAATCAAACCATCAAACCCTAATAACAAAAAATGGCAGAATCATCATCATAAATCCCTCAACAACAAGAACCAATCCCACAACAAGAACCAAACCGACAGCAACAAGATCAACCAGAAAGCCCCATTCCATTTGAGCCTGCTACCCAAGTCTCATATGAAATTGATAACATCATCTTAAATGACAAAAATGAAGTAGCAATCCTTTATCCTCCACACACAAACTCAGGTTATTTTAAAGTTTTTTCAGACTTTATCTCTAAATGTTGTCGTAGAGAAGCCTTCACTAGATCTCCTAACCAATATAAGGAATATTTGTCTGAGTTCTGGTACACTTCTAGAGCTCGCAAGAACTCAAAGGTTTGGTTTTTAACTCCCACAGGGGGCATTTTAGAGGAAGTAGGGGTTAATACCTTTATGAATGCAATTGGGGCACATTATCTATCCTACTCTAGTGAATATGTTGCACCACCCTTTATAAAAACTGTAAGGCAGTGGTTTTCTACAATAGGATATGAGGAGGCAGTTAAAGCCAACCGAACTCTCAAAAAGAGTCTTCTTCCTCCTAGGTGAAGGTTACCGATGGCTCAGATCATTCAGTGTTTAGGTGGTAAGACTAGAGGACTTGACCAAATGACCAACAAGGATGCCATTATCCTTTATAGTCTTGTCAATGGGGTTAACATAGACTATGCAAAACAGATTTGGGAAGATATCGTCACTAAGCTAAACAAGAAGACTAGAGAAAAGATTGTTCCCCACACTAGGTTCTTATCTTTGTTGCTGGAACACAAAATGAAAGGGTATGGAAATGACAATGTTACACTTAACCCAACTCAAGTCTTTAATGTTCACAACTGGGCACTTAAGAAAAACCAACCTGAAGGACCTGCCTTCACTGACCAAATTTTGGCCATCTGCAATGCAGATGTGTCAGTGGAACATAAAGCTCCATATACCTCATCCTATAGTAGGAAGACGGAATTCAAGGCAAAAATCCTGGAATAAAAATTTTGATTTAGGAAGCAACCAACTTCTTCCAACATCACCTTTGTCCAAGTTAAGGAACCAATGGTGGGTTTCTAAAGCACCACCTGGATCCCAAAACTGGCCATTTACACAAAGGAAAACAAAGTCAGTTCACCATGGACACAAACCCAAGCCAGCCTTCAGTTTTCACACCTGTGGTTGCTGAAATGCATAAAGAGGACCAGCAAGGAACCACTCGCCCAGCTTCTTTAGGGGTCAGTGGTGAGAAGAGCGACCTCATATCTATAGTGGTATGTCAGATCTATACCATATTGATCCTGTATATTTCAGCTTCTTTATTATTTACTTGAGTCTCCATCAAGTTGGATGCATTCAGCAGATACACAGCTGAAGTTGATCTTTTATATCTGCTCCTATAACTGATTCTATATCTAAACAATAAGATATAGATGGAGGAACCTAAGACTATTCAATTGATCATATATTTGCATGTACTAACTTACATTTTCTTGTAGAACAAACCAAATCTGCGAGTGAAGGGTTGGAAACTGTCCTCACTAAACCTACAACAGGGAAGGGAGCTTTGGCCATATTGAACAACAAATTGAGGAAGAGTTCAACACTTATCCTGATCTCTTCAGCTCAGATGATGCAAAGAAAGATATCAAGCTAGAGGATTTGTCTAAACTGGTTTAAAATGTTACAACTGACTTTATGAACCTAGACTCACCTGAGGATGAACCAATCATTATTGTTGATAGAAGTGAAGAGGAGGAAGAGGTAGACAAAACTAAAAATATTCATGCCACCTCTCATGCAAAAATTAAAGATACTTTAGTTCCCACGCCTCCATCTCCAAGGTCCATTCGACTCTAAGAGTGTTAAAGAAAGAAAAGAAGTAGCCATATAAACCATAATGCATACACCTTCCTCACAATAATAGAAAACCATTCATTAATAATAGATTAAATTCATACTTGAAGAGTATGAATATTACAAGACTAGTGAATAAGCATATATCATAAGAAATATTAAACTAAAATTAGACTAGTTGATTCTTGATTTCTAGGAGATGCTTTAACAAAAGGATGGGTGGTCGATTATTTAGAGAGATTAAACATGATAGAATGTTTAATAGTAGGTAGGTGAGAAAGGAGGAGTTAGTGATGAATTGTTTGGTTGTGGTGGAGCGCGAAACGGAGGAAGAGTGAGAAGAAATTGAATGAAGTCAACTTCATTTCTTATGGATTGGAATTGATTACGGGTATACATGCAACTATTCGGAATGAAAGTTGACTTGGTCAAGAGTAGCGGGGTGAATGAGAGGTGATGGAGGAGAACGTGGAGATGGTGGTATTTAAGAGTAGGAATTAGTTTCCTGTTGGAGGTTTGTTTCAAGAAGGTGAGAGATGTGTTGTAGTCGATTTGCCATTTGTTCCTCATTGAGTAAATATGGTAGAGAAGGTTGAGAATTATTTCTTGGTGGTGACGGCGGTGAGAGGTTTTGAGAGGATGTTGATGATTGAGGTGCATGAATGGTTTTTCTCCAAATTTGACAAACCGAAATTCAAGGTTTTTTTGAGAATTTTGGAGGTGGATTTGAGAAGCTCGTTTGATTTGAGAATTTTAGTTCAAGTAGAAAGAGGAAGGTGGTGATTAAAGTGGCTAATAAGTGGTTTAAATATTTGGATGAGGAAGAGAATATGGAAAAGCATGGTAGTTGATGAGGAAGAGGTGAACAGGTGTGTGTCTAAACAAAGAAATGATAGCTGAGGCGAGGATAGAGAGGGTCAATATAGGTGCTAAATAAAATGAATATCATATAATCAAATATAAACACAACGAAACATGTACCTATCAACAGATCTATAGAGTCATATGATCAATCAAAATAAAAACAAGAAGAGTAATACCTTTGTAGCGTGATAGGTAGAATCAAATGGTAACCTTCACCTTAACACGAAACACCCAATGTAACCAAGTGATCAAACGAGATCACCTCTATGATTTATCCACACTACACTTTACCATATACCTCTTAGATGCTAGTCCTTAAAACCCGTAACCTTGAATTATACTTTGAATGAACAAGAATCAAAGTGATTGATCAAGAAAAACAAAAACCCTACCAGGAGTTATGTTTCTAGCCGTGTATTAATGAGGAGTTATATCCCAAAATATATTTGACCAAAAGATTGATCTTATCCCTCTCTTTTCCCTCCATAGTGGTCGGCCTCCTTTGGTCTTCAAATGGGCTTGCCTATTTAATTTTCAAGTCCAATAAACTAAGTCCATTACTTAGTTATTAGAGGCCCGATATTGATCCCGCGTTATGTTGGTTATTTATATACCGTAAATACAATAAACACGATATATAAAGTGGTACCTCAGTGTATATGTGTGTGACCTCATAGGCTCACATGTGCCAGCCATATAATTATTTATTATGACACGAGCATACTCCAACAGCTCCCACGTGCGCACGTCATAATAATCATGTAATTATACAAGCAAAGTTTAGCGTCTAGCAACACGCCTATGCCCCCAGAAACATATGAGGATAGTTTCTTAAACATCTTATTTAAATGGTTTAGATATCAATCATCCTTTTGTTATAGATACTATGTTGAACATCTAACATGGATCAAAAGTCATTCTTATGTTTAACATTTTTGTTTCTCAATATAGACATTGAACTAGATTACTAAATTAATCAAGTATCATGTTAATTACATTTGGGTGCGGCCACACATGCATTTGTTTAAATCATCGAGGGGCCCAGTGGTATCTTACTCCATAACATGTAGAGGAACAAATCCTATTTTGACTGCACGTGTCTGTTATGTGTTTCACATCCCTCCTGAAAATGGCCATTATAACAGCCTTCAAAGGTCAGTGTTGAACCATATTTAAGATTGACATTCCACACACACAAAACCTACTTGCATCTCAAGTCTGAGGATAAGAGACATAACCACCTGCGAGATTCACTATTGACGCCGATCCATGTAGTGAATACTCATAGGTTGGGTCAGTCTAATGTTCATCCAATGAACAACATATGAGTTTGGCAGTATCATCCTTTAATATTCATACTATATGAATATGACCAAAACATTCACATTTGCCTTAATTCAATGATGCTTCCTTATCATTAATTGATAATGAACAATTTAGAATAAATAAATTATTCATGGATTTAAACATGCTAATATAGAACGCATGTGTATAAATGAAGACGATCATACCAAGTATATCAATTCATTGCTTAATACAACTGCTTAACGTTCCATTATCTAAATACTAAAAATGGCTATACATGAGACAACTAGCAGGTTGAAGTTCAATGTTCCTAGCATGATAAACATGTTTGGTACAAGACATTGACTTTGTAAAAAGTACCAACTAAGTTGTCATCTGAGTGACCTTTGAGAATACTTGTTTCAAAACTCACAAGCAGTAAAGGTTTTGAATAATACGATGATTGTCAGTTTGTATATGTGCGTTCAAGTGCTAATAAAATAATACTAGCATTTCCATAACAAATTACATAGGTTGTTTGAAGCAAGCAAAACCACCTATATGAGACAGTCTTCTTAACAGCTTCCCAAACTGTAAAGTATTCTTATTCTTTAATGAATAGTGTAACAATGCTTTCAATCAAGCATGTCTAGTCAATAGTTTTATCATTTATAATGAAAATCCTGCTATGACTAGGATTGAGAATCATCTCAATCAAAATAAGCATTAGTGTATAAACTCAACACTAATCTTTTTATTAAAAAATCCGTAAATGATGGACATGTCTTTAGTCCTTTACAGGCCTTTTAAAATGTTCTTTCAATAGTAGTCTAATGACTTTCACTTAGTTACTATCGTTGTAGGTTCATCTTGCATTCATGCAAGTGCTACAATTAGTCTAATACATATCATGACATACATAATGAAACCTTTAGCTGAACCAAATGTTTTCAAACATGTGTTTAACTCATTAGGCGAGATAGAACTTGAGTCTTGCTCAATGATGTGTCATGTTATGTTAGACTTATTAATCGCGTAGTTTATCCTAATAAATGTTTGTTCTAAGGTTGTATGTTTTATTTCGTATATCTCTCGATAGAAACATTATTCCAAACTAATGATTAAAATCTAGCTTAGGTGAAATATTATTTCCAATATGTTGACAACATATAAGATATAAGAAAGAGAAAACATAATGCTTCGACTAGCTTTAAGGTGTACTTAGGAGTTCTCTTTGTTTCAATCAAAATCAAATTGTTGATTTAAACTTAGATTCCAGCTCCTAGATGGATGCTCTAACCCACACTTAGATTTTACAGCTTGCACATTTTCTAAAGATAACTTGGATTCATAAACCCTTTTGATATACACAACGTCCTCGCAAAGGTAATCATTCAAGAAGGAGTTTAGACATCTAATTTCCATATTTCATATTCAGGAATTCATGTATGGTAATTAATATCTTTATCCATTTAACGCTTCCAAGAAAAAGAAGCTTTAATCATAGTCAATCGCTTGAGTATAAGTAAAAACCCTTATCACAAGGCATGCGTTTAAATGTGTGTACGTCTTTGTCCATATTAGTCTTCTCCTAGAAGAACCAATTTAACCTCTTAGTCTTACCGATTGGCGAAAGATCAATCAAATTCCAAAAATTATTTTCTTTCATGGACTATATCTCAACATTTATTATGTCGTTTAGCTAGTGCATTCAGAAGGTTGTGTAAGAAGAGTTTCTCTCCAAAAATAGATGCTCCCACTCGCTTCGTGTAAGAGGAGACTTTCTCTAAATACGCAGCAAGTTGAACAACAATAAAATTGTTCTCATTTAGGATGTATAATGTACGCTGACAATCCTCAACTCTAGTTTGCTAATAACACGCTTAACCTGATCTCAACAAATTCAAAACTTCAGTTAAGACTTAATAGGAGTCTTCCCATTCCATAATCTGATGGTGTCTTAGTTACCTTCTTGATTGGAACCATATTGAGTAAACACGTGGCTTTACTCAATTTATTTACCTTGATAAGATTAGAGGTAGGGTAGTTAAAGTTATCAAAAATCGAACAATATCAACAGAGTTGGATTTTACACATCAGACATACCAAATCGATGTGGTATTCTATAAGTAATGGGATTATGAGACAGTATCACAATTCCATAGATAACCTAATACCCTTTGGCTCACATACTTGCCAACTGGTTCAAACATAATGTCATTAACATTAATTTCAAGCCGATTACATGCTATAACGTAGAAGTCTTAGAGAAGTTCAAGGATTTATGTACATGTCTTAACTAGAAGACATAACACATTAATCGCTAACATTACGTTATAAGTCTTTGAACATTTCAATGACT
>BQNB010119565.1:0-13464 GCA_026074375.1 Tanacetum coccineum
ATCAAAGTGAAATGACTAAAGTACCACCGTCCTCTTCCTCCTTTAAATTTCAACTTGAATATATATATTTTTTTAAATGCAAAATTCACGTTCTTCAAAGTTTTACCAAATTTCACAAAACTTCAAACCATATACACATCACACCAACAAAAATTATTTTGCACATAACTAATTTACATCTCTTAGTACTTCACATCTTTCATCAGTATAAAAATTAGATTTTAAATAGATGGCATCTCTATAATAATTAGATTTTAAATAGATTTGATCATTTGAAATGACTATTCTCATTAGTAAATTACATCATTAGTTTCTCTGGTTTAGCCTGATTTCACATAATTACCAGTCTTCCCTAACGTTTGAAATCTTGCACGCTGCTAGTCCAATTTTGTAACGGTCGTTAAACAGTATCGTTATCTCCAGTCGCACGAGTTGCACATGAGGGTGTTGGTTGTTGTTTTGTCCAAGAACATGGTGAAGATAATCAATAGCATAGCTAATTACTAAAGATGGTTACCGGATATCACTTGAAGTCGTGTAATCACTTTTCAAAGAAGATTATTCTGGGTTACACGAATACCTCCTTGGGATAAAACCAAGTGTTTGTTCTTATTTTAAACACAAATCAAGTACTCTTCGCTTCTAAGTGTTTTTGTTTTCTGTATTATCTCTCATGCAATTTATGATCCTCTATTTATAGGGGAAATACTCAAAACCCTAGTCAAAGAATTATGAGAGATTATAGGAGATATAATCTCTTTCATAATTAGCCTCCTTGATTTTAGGAATTAGTTGTTACATGACCATATTAATCGTGGTCATTAAATGCAGTCAAACTTGCCACTTGAAAAGGTCAACGTTGTTACAAGTCAGTTGAATTCATTCCAGCGAGGTCAATCCTTCAGCGTCCTGAACCATCAACTAATTCACTGAAGAGTATACTTGCTGAAGGTTCAAACTGAAGAGACCCACTGATGAGTTAACCCGCTTAGGATACATCCCTTGATGGATTACTCCCTGATGGTATCCTTTAGCTTTCTACTCAGGGAGTAAAAAGCTGAAGCCATCAGACTGATGAATACCATTCAGTGAGTGAACTCACTGAACTTCATCAGCGACCTGAATTCTTTTTTACCACTATCAGATTCAGGGTGTTCAGTGACCTATGGGAGTATACTCCGTACCTACAGTCTCATAACCTGGTGTGAACTGAACTCACAATTGAACTGAATTTCCAACAATCCTCCCCAATTTAGTACAATTCATTTGCATGAAAATTAAACATTAAACAAAACAAGTGCATAAATGAAAATGTCCTAAGGATTGAATTTCCATCTTAGTAAATTACACGTTCAAATATTCGAGAATCGGGGTGTTCTAAGAATTGAACCCTTCAACCCATTTGAATACCTGAAGATAAAATACACAAAAGTTTTCAAACACTTAAGAAACTCTTGACACTATACAAGCTATGTGTCCATATCCAATTCATAAATGTTGCAAGAGCCAAAGTCCATGCTCCTTGAAGCGGAAAAATCTCAACATTTACATAGGTGGTTCCACTTTATTCACGCTCCTGCTAAGCACTTTTTTAAAAGAAAATTAACCATTAAGAAGTAAAGACTTCATCCGTATTTTTAGCAGGTTCCAAGCACATCCTTGTGATGGTATGTAAATACATGTGCTTGAGTCCACTGAACGTTCAGCTTTCCACATTGAACTCAGCTACCAAGTTTCCTCAGTAGGGAGTTGGGTGTCCTAGCATTCAGCGACTAAGTTGGACTTTAAACCCATCCCTTCAGCGGACTTTATAACCAAGTCTCTAGCCAGTCCCTTCGTCAAGTGATCAACTAAGTTTTGTTGAGACCTCACAAACTCTATAGATACCACCCCATTCGTGATAAGTTCATGAATCATGCTATGCCTAACACCTAAGTGTCTAGACTTCCCATTATACATTTGGCTATAAGCCTTTGCCAATGTAGCAGCACTATCACAACGGATAGAAATAGGTGATATAGGTTTGGACCATAATGGAATCTCAAGATCATGTTTCTCAACCATTCAGCTTCCTTACCAACAACTGTTAAAGCCATAAATTCATATTTCATTGTTGAACCAGTGATGCAAGTTTGTTTCTTGGATGCCTAAGAAATTGCACCTCCACCAAGCAGGTATACCCAGCCACTGGTAGATGAATTGTCTTCAGTTGCTGATCCAACTTGCATCAGTGTATCCTTCTAAGACTAAAGGATAGCTAGTATATATCAAACTATAGTCCATGGTTTTTTTCAAGTACTTCAGTACCCACTGAATTGCTTGCCAGTGCTGAGTATCAGGATTACTAGTATACCTGCTCAGTTTACCCACTACAAAAGCAATATCAGGCCTGGTACAAGTCATGGCATACATCAAGCAGCCAATCACCCTAGAATACTCAAGTTGAGATACAGCCTGACCATTATTGGGCATCAGCTTCTCACTTGTATCCATAGAAGTACTCACTGGAGTGTAATCAAAGTAATTGAATTTCTTCAGTACCTTCTCAATATAGTGAGACTGAGAAATTTCTATTCCATTACTTCCATGTTTAATCCTTATACCCAGGATAACATCAGTCTCTCCCATGTCCTTCATAGAGAACCTTGATGATAAAAATTCCTTTGTCAGGTTAACCTGAACTTGGTCAGTGCTAAAGATCAGCATATCATCAACATATAGACAAATGATAACTCCTTTACCATTTCATCAAATTTGCTATATACATATTTGTCAGCTTGGTTAAGTAAATAACCATTAGACAAAACCACTTTATCAAACTTTTGATGCCATTGCTTAGGTGTTTGCTTCAGTCCATATAGAGACTTAATCAGTTTACACACATTGTTTTCATTGCTAGGCATGATGAAGGCCTGAGGTTGGTTCATATAAACCTCCTCTTCCAGTTTACCATTCAAGAAAGCTGTCTTCACATCCATCTGATGAATAATCAGATTAAAAATTGATGCCATAGCAATCAGCAGTCTTATGGTACTGATACGTGCCACTAGAGCATAAGTATCAAATTAATATATCCCTGACTTTTGTCTAAAGCCCTAAATGACCAGTCTTGCCTTGAACTTTTCAACAGTTCCATTTGCCTTCAGTTTTATTTTGAAGATCCTTTTGCAACCAAGGGGTTTGCAACCTGGAGGTAGATCAGCCAACACCTAAGTGTTGTTGCCCATGATGGAATCCATCTCATCATTAATTGCTTCTTTCTAGAAAGCAACATCGTGAGACTTCATTGCTTCATCAAATGTTTTGGGGTCATCCTCAATATTAAAGCAATAGGAGTGTTCGTCAGAGACCTCATCCCTTGTTCCTTCAATTAAGTATAATTGAAATTCAAGTCCAAAGTTCTTTGGAGTCCTATTCCTTTTGATTTTTCTAAGCTCAGGTTCAGGTTGCTGAACAACCTCTTTAGTGACCTCTTCAGGGACCACTGAACCACCAGTGTCTCCACTTCCATTGGGAATCGTGAGACTTGGTCTAGGGACTGAAGAGAATCTATTCTCATCACAGATATCATACCTTGATTCAATTATTGAGTTAATTGAAACTGATTCATTAGGTCCAATGACATAGAACCTAAAAGCCTTAGAATGCTTAGCATATCCAACAAAAATGCATTCAATGCCTCTTTCACCCAAAGTTTTTAGCATTGGATCAGGGAGTCTTACAACATCCCTACAACCCCAAACTCTGAGGTAGTTCCGGTTTTGTTTTCTTTTAGTCCATAGTTCATAAGGGGTTATCTTGTTCCTTTTGTTAGGAACCCTATTTAATAAATAGCAAGCTGTTAACATAGCTTCACCCTAGAACCCTTGACTCAGTCAAGAGTAAGACAACATGGAATTAACCATTTCTTTCAGTATTCTATTTTTCCTTTTAGATATACCATTTTGTTGTGGAGTATAGGGGCAGTTGTTTCATGGATAATGCCAACAGATTAAAAATACAGAGTATCCATGTACTCACCTCCCCTATCAGTCCTGAATCTTTTGATCATGGACCTTCAACTTTGTTAGCCTTAAAATATGTCGGCTAATACGAAATTACACTAGTTTACTTACAGTCGGATACACAAGGACTAGAAATGTCAAGTTAGGATAGTAGTGTGTATCAAGGACTATATATACCCTCCTATACTTCCATAGGAGGGTGAGGATTCATTTTGTATCATTAGGTGTGTGTGTTTTTCTCTCTCTAGAAAACACACACATCTTTCCCTCTCTACTTTTCTCTCTTACTAATATGGCAACTTATTTCTTTTATCCTCCCCGACCTCCGGATCGTGTATGTTTTAGGCTAGAATCTTAGGGACAACATTTGACATTAGAGCCTAGGGCGTTTTGTGTTGATGGTTTGTATTTTTTATGGTGTTCGTGCCTTAAATAAGCACTTTTGTAGCTTATTTTTAAGCTAAAAAGCTTCGGATTTTCATGGTTGGTAGTATTTTGTGCAAAAGCTTGAAACTTTTTTTTTCTATAGTTTCTAGCTTATTTGTACAAGTGGCTTATGGATTTTCATAGCTTATTTTTAAGTTTTTATGGTTCGAATGATTTTTGTACTCAAAACCTTGATTCAAAATTTTTCGTGTTAAAAATCATCAAGTTTGGATTTTTATGGTTTTTATTGCCTTAGATAAACAAGAAGTACAAAAATTTTTGGGTAAAAACGTCAAAAATTAAGTCTTTTTGTGTTTTGAAAAATTTGAGTTTCGTCTAGTAGAAGACAAGTTAGCAATTGTGCAGTGGAAGGCGATTTAACAAGGCGATTTATCAATGCTATTTAACAAGGTGATTTAACAAGGCTATTTAACAAGGCGATTTATCAAGGTAATTTAACAAGGCGATTTAACAAGGCTATTTAACAAGGTGGTTTATCAAGGTGATTTAACAAGGCAATTTAATAAGGCGATTTATCAATTTTTCCAAGCCAAGGCGAATTAACCATCTTCTAGTACAAGGCGATTTAAAAACTGTCAGTACAAGGCAAATTAACAATTCTATTCACAAGGCAAATTAACAACTTTCCTTTAGAAGGCGAATTAACAATTTTATTTGAACAACAATTTAACAACTTGTCTTTAGAAGGCGATTTAACCACTTTTATAGCAATTACTTTATCCTATTTTCACCAAGAACCAAACTCAAACACCTTCCATAACACCAAAACAAACACAACACTTAATGTAAAAACGATCCGTTATAAGATTCACTAAAACGACAACCGGCTAAAGATTCGGATTACGATGACAAGTGATCACGAAGTTGATTTGGTATCCCTTATTTGAGATTGAAGTTGGGTTTCATGAAGGCGTCTACTTATTTCATCATCGAGACTTCCTTCTATTTTCTATCCCTTTTCTTCAAACCCAATCTATCGATTGATGACTTGCTTGAACGTATACAGCTTATGATTGAGACTTGAATTATCTAGTTTCCAGTAGTCGGGGTAGTTGGTTGAAGACCTGGATAACTATCACTTAAAGGAGTTACGTTGTAGTACTCAGTGTCATACGCAGATGTTGATGTGGATAATTTCAAGAGGTGGTGTACTTCTTATACTTTTAGGACTTGGGTATCGAGTACTTATAGATTTAATCTTGCACCGTTCTTTAATCAACAACAGTGCAAGCTTAAGTAACAAATTTGGGGGATTCTACTTCAGTTTCAAGTTTGGTATATCGAGTTTACTTCACCAAGTGGTCGCAACAATAGCCGACAGAATACGAGGTTGGTAAGTTAGCCAGAGAGTATAAAGGTTGAGATGTAATCAGCAATTCTCATTATTGTGCTATTCCGCGACAAAGGTACTTCACAGTCTAAGAAAAATTCTCAAAGTTCTTCAACGACATTCATATACAAGAACTTGATTATACCAAGTTTTCTTGATTCTTGCTTCATCTCCTACTACGGTTTCTGAAGTCAAGAGGGTAATGGCTCGTTTAGATTTCAATATTTGTGCTTAAGACAAGAACTTCTCGAGTATATGGACGTACACGACAATGATGCTTCTGAGAGTTCGCAACCATCATGGGGGAAAATGTGTACATCCGGGACTTAGTTGACTTTGATTTTACCAGGTCAACTTCCAGGGGGAAGTAGTGAACACTACTTTACTTAGTATGGTTTGTGAAGTATACTGCATACGTGAGAAGAATTGTTGCTAAATTCTCGCATGTACCCCCGAACAAATATTCACCAAGACCCAATGACAAGTAGCAGCAGTACTTGGTGTGGTCTTTCTTCTATAAAATTCCGTTGTGCACGTCAATGACATATAGAAGATGGTTGGAGCTATATCAATGTTTCATAATCTGCTTAAGATAGGGATGTTGGTTTGGGGGAAGCTGATTCAGAAACTTCACCAAAAAGGAGTCTATGAAGAAAGCTTTTCAAGACATGCTACATGGATTGGGGGAAGTTAATCCAACTCATGCATACTACAATGGTTCCAGAACAAGTAAATACAATGAAGATCCAAGCTGGAGTACAAGTTTCAAGACCAGGAGAACTCAGAAGACATCTTCAGCTTTGGAAGTGCTTTGGAAGACTTTATTTGTGTTGTAATTGTACTTGATAGGAACATTGTAAGTAATTCCGTATGTCCGCATATTGGGAGAAGATTGCTAGCCTTAAAATATGTTGACTTATCCGGAATTACATTAGTTCATAAATAGCCAAACACGCAAGGACTAGATTAGACTATATAGGATAGTTTAGTTGTGTTTGGACTATAAATACCCCCTCCATACTTCCATGGAGTGGTGAGGATTCATTTTGTATCATTAGGTGTATGTGTTTTTCTCTCTCTAGAAAACACACACATCTTTCCCTCTCTACTTTTCTCTCTTAATAATATGGAAACTTATTTCTTTTATCCTTGCCAACCTCTAGATCGTGTATGTTTTAGGCTAGAATCTTAGGGACAACAAACTTTAGTTTTGAATACTTTGAATTTATCTAATGCTTTATCCTTTGAATGTAATAAATAAACATAGCAAAACCTTGAAGCATCATCAAGATCCCACATTGTTCATTAGACGTGAAGGCAAAGACATCTTACTGGTACAAATCTACGTAGATGATATTATATTTGCTTCCACTAAACCTAAACGTTGTGAATTTTTTTCTAAAATCATGTGTTCTAAATTTAAGATGTCAATGATGGACAAAATGTCATTCTTTCTAGGGTTATAAATTTCTCAAAGTCACAAAGGCATCTTTTTAAACCAATACAAATATGCTTATGAAACTGTTAAAAAATATGGTATGGGGAAAACTTTGACCCCGTAGATACTCTAATGGTAAAGAAATCCAAACTGGATAAAGATCCATAAGGGAAAACCGTTGATGCTACAAGTTATCATGGTATGATTGGCTCCCTTATGTATCTTACAGCCAGTAGACCAGACATTGTATTTGCTGTATACATGTGTGCACGGTATCAAGCTAAGCCTACCGAAAAGCACTTACATGCTGTGAAAAGAATCTTTCGATACCTAAAAGGAACCATTAACGAAGGGTCTATAGGTATTCAAGGATTTTTATTTTAATTTTTTTTTTAATGTTTTTTTTTTTTTCCCCCCCCCCCCCCCCCCCCCCCCCCCCCCCCATTAGGGTTTTTTTTTTTTTTTTTTTTTTTTTTTTTTCATATTTAAAAAAAAAAAAAAAAAAAAAAAAATTGCACAAAACAGCTTATTAGTCAGACGCGGATCATGTCGGTTGCCAAGATACCAGAAAAAGTACATTAGGAAGTCTACATCTCTTGGGAGATAGATTGGTGAGTTGGTCGTTAAAGAAACAAAAGAGCACTACAATATCCAGTACAGAAGTACGGAATACATTGCTTTATCCGGATGTTGTGCTCAAATTTTGTGGATGCGGTCACAACTAACGAATTATGGCCTTAGAATCAACAAAATTCCATTGTAGTGCGATAAATAAAAGTGCAATTAGGTTATGCTGCAACAACGTCCAACACTCAAGATCCAAGCATATTAACATCTGATATCACTTTATCCAGGAGACTGCAAGTAGGACAGCAAATAGCGTAGTTGGAGAGAGTCAAGCTTGTAGCTTCGTCGGCACGAAATATCAGCTGGCATATATCTTCACCAAGCCATTGGCAAGAGAAAGACTTGAATTTCTCATGAAAAAAGGGGTGGAGGCCCCCCCCCCTTTTTTTTTGGGGGGGGGGAAAAAAATTTTTTTTGTGGGGGCCCCCCCCAAAAAAAAAAAGCATGTCGGCTTAAGAAACGCTGCGAAAGAAGCTGCAGAAAATCGTAAGAGTAGAATTGGCGCGTTTGTAACCGTCTCCACATATCCTGTATCATAAGCATATATATCAAAATATAAAAACCCAAAAAGATTTTTCATTTTATATAAATACTTTTCAAAAAAGAGAAAATACAAAATTAAAAAATTAGAAAAATTCAAAAATATTTATTCATGACATCTTTCTAGCATACATCGGTAATACTATATGGTTTCAGAAATGTCATTCAATAATGGCACAAAGCTGTAAATAAAGTTCGAAATAGAAATTATGTCAATGGTTTTGCTATTATTATCAGATAGCAACCTGCTCTTCTTTTATAAAGGCAACAGTATTTCGTCAAAAAAACTTGACCTTTAAACGAGAATGTAATTTTCTCGAGGCAATGGTCTACTTAATGACGCATGCAACAAGCCTATGTTATACTATTGCAACACAATCCGTGCCTCCTTTACATAAATAAATGTACGTGTCAGTGCATTTATTTGTCAAAATAAGAGAAAACTTATTTTACGTTGTTGATTTTTGAAATAAAATATAATCATCTTTCGGATTCATCAATAAATCATTTTCAAAGACAATTTGAACCATCAAATAACGACTACAGCTCTTTAAATAGAAAACAGGTCATTATTTGAGGGGGAGAAATTGTCAAATTATCTTCTTCAAAACTCATCAAGTGATAAAAGGAAAAAGGTTTTTAAACAATAACGGAATAATATTTAACGGTAAGCTAATTCAGTTTAACTTTCTTGTGCTTAATATGTTATGTGTTTATGCCTATAGGGATTTAATAGCAAGCCTTAACGCTTAGTATAGTTGTAGTTAAAACTTTAGGGAATATTTTTGTCGTTAGTATAACTACATTTAGCCTTAGGAAATGACGAGGTGTCATTTTATACACTTTTTCAGGGCCATTTAACCCCCTAATCATGAAAATATGCCTAGATTATGTGCTTAATCATTTGTTTTCAGGTTTTTATCACTTGGGTGACATTTTGAGGAAATACACATGACTTGGGCTCATTTAGAGAAGAAACGAACAAGATTACGACTCTAAACCAAAAATCATGAAGAATTGTGCATACAGCACATGGAGACGGCGTCGCCATCATAAAGCGATGGCGTCGTGATCTTCATCGTGATGACGTCATATATTCCGCGACAGAGTACAGAGGAGTAGGTTCCAGGGGACATAGTGTGAGGCGTTGTGACAGCTAAAGAGTGAACTCGAGATCATCCACGTACGATGGCATCACACTACAAACGCGACGCTGTCGCGTCATTTTCACTATATATACAAAACCGATTTTAGAGTTTTAAGTGTGTAACTTTGTATAACTTTTGGAGACGAACCCTAGTCATTCTAGCAGCTTTTTAGATCGTTTTTTTAAAAGGTCACAAAACCTATTGTAACTACCTTTCATCCCATGTTTTAATCAAGTAAGAGATTGTTTATCCATACAATCATTCGAATATTTCTAGCTATGATGTTTGTCCTGATTGATTTGATGTTCTTGCTTCCTTTATGACATGGCTAGAGACCTAAAGACCCTCATTTAATATTTACTTATGATAGCATGAAACTTAAGGTTTAGATCCTTTTAATGTTGCTTCTTATTTATGGATGTGCGCGTTAGCGCATTACAGTGAAACACCCAATGTAGACATCATAGATACATGGTGATGCTAATGCATAACACAATGGGATGATTACGGGTATAGCCGATTCCTTATGAGAGAGAAATACTAGAGCGAAGTTCTTGTAAGAGAAAATGGGACCTTGTATCAACTGAAAAAATACAAACCACCTCTTCCATGGGATGGAAGAAGCTTATATAGTAGGTTACAAAACTGGCCTAATGGCAAAAGGAATGGGCTTACACGTTGGGTTTTATTACCCGGCCCATTACCGTATATCATACGCTTTACATTAAACTACGAGCTAAGATAAACGATAAATTACACGAGGTGACCGAGTATTTTTCTTGTATCTAACAATCTTCCCTAAGGGAGGTCACCCTAGAAATATTAAACTTAAGAGCTCACAATCATTCTGATTGATCTTGCATATCGACTCGTAGTCTTTTGATTCTTCATTTTGATATCTTGTACTTTGATGTGGTGATCTTAGTTATGTAACTTAAGCTTGTTCCTCTGAGGCTTGTCTTTATACATGTGATTTTGAGCTTTCTTTGAGATCATCAGCCAAATGTAATCTCTCTGATTATCAACTTGTGGGGGGGGGGTTATTTTGATTTTTTTAATTTTTTAAATCGCTATTTTGTGGGCTTAGTGACATTCCGGACGCGGGACATGCTCATACCTTCCTTGATCTTGAAAGCTTGAATATTCTTAGTTTTTTCTGAAGTTCCTTTAACTTTAATACTTGGTCACTTTAAGAAGGATCATGGATATCAGAGTTCCTGGAAGCTTTAAAACATATTACCTTAAGCTACTTCTATGAAGATAGTTAAGGATGATGTGTCTGGGTTGAGTGATGCGAGCATGCGGTTGTGAACTTGACGTCTGCTAGGAACTGGATATCGTCATCTCCATCTTTATATGAGCCTGTAATAAAACAATTTAGAAATAAAAGAAAAATTGAAATTGAACAATCAATGACGTGTTTACTTGTAAAAATGAGTTTTTGCAAACACGTCAAGAGTTTAAGCTTTTGTCAAAATTCACTCAACCGTCAAATTCGAATACTGAACAGTTTGATCTCTATCATGAACTACGAACGACGCACCAACCGTATTCTTTCCAGTTGTCACAAGATTGATCCATTTAGGATCTCATAAGTCACCTACCAAGAGTTTGTTTGATGTTGGCTCAAGGATTTCCATCTTCACTGTGATACATCAAGGATCACTATAGCTCGGATATTTCTGGCAATACACAACTGGAGTACGCTAGGCGTTAGACGTGGGACGCCTCTTCACAAGCTACATATCTTGCACTAGGTGTATTATTCTTTTGCCACAGGAGTGTGTGCGAGACATAGGAAGCACACGCAGAGTCGCATTGCGGCGAGAGCAATAGAGTGTGGTCCTAATCAAGATTTTGAGGGGGGGGATATAGAGTCTTGGCTCAGACCGATAGTGCATTTTGGTTTTAGTGATCGGAGGCTGGAGCTGACTACCACATTTTCAATACCAACTAACTCAGAGTAGGAAAGTCAATAGATTACGTGTTTAGTCTTCGTAAGAAGTGAAACAGAAATCTTTTAAGAGATTTTAAGTAGCTCAGGAGGGTTGGTGTGCAATATGTGCATCACTAGTCATACGAACTTTCCTTCAATTGTCAAGCAATCATCCATTGTGATTACTGACAGGCAGATGTATTAGACCAGTATTCTGCCTAAGTATATAAAGGCTTCTTTCTTCCACCCCTTTATCCTTATAATTCTTTTCAGTTCTTCAACCCCTTAAGTGCTTACCGAGACTTCATGACTAGTACCTTATTGGGTTTATTCCAGTACTTTCAGGCTCCTTCGCAGGTCCAACTATTTCTTATTCTCACTTTTACTCTTTTTTTGTATCACACCTAAGGACTTCTACACTAACTAGTGGATTGTCCCTGGGTAGATCCTCCCTCTGAGTTTTGGAAGTATCATGGGAAACGAGTACTAACTTTACTGTCAACCCTATAACTCCGATATAAATTAAAAATGCGTGGTCGGATGGTTAGTCTTTTGGTACAGTTCTCCTTGCCATAAAACCAATTGAAAACTCAATCAATGTATTTGTGATATAAATATCAAAGCTTTTTGTACCTTGATTGTTTTAGATTTTTAGAAATGCTCCCCCTCAACATGTGCACCGATATACGAAAGTGTTTAGCACATGTAGGATGGACTATACACATGAGTCCATAAAATCACATATTTATACGTTTTTATATTTTAATCACATTTTCCCCCCTTATCAAAAACTTCAAACCCTTTGATATTAAATGATTCAAATATGTTAGAAAACTGGGAGAAAAATGTGTCGATTACGCACAAGCCGATTAGGGAACATATTAATGCTCCCCCTCAATCTATGAGGGTATGTGTGAGTGTCAAGTATAATAATTTTGAAAGATTTTGAGTTTAAAAAAAACTCATGAAAAATTTATACATTGACACTTAACACCTAAAGATACACTACATAATAAGAATAATGTACAAGATATATTATACAACATAAGATGATATTGGCGTGAGTGTTGGAATGATGAAATCATTCAGTTCTTTTGATGAGTCTGTAGTCAACATCTCTTAACCTTCCACTAACAAAGCCTTCTAGATTCCTGAATATTCTCCTAATCTTGAGCCATCTCTCGATCACCTCTATGAACTCTTTACTCCTTTTATCATACTCAGACCAAATTCTATTCTCCATGCCCGGATTAAACTTGAACAGCCTAAAGCCTTCAACCGTATGATCCAGCTTTTCTAGAATTCTTGTTAACGTGTCGTCGATGAATTTGAGCACCTCATTCTCCCACATCATCTTCTTCTGATCATTTCTATCTCTGTATATAATGGCCCTCGGCTTGTGGACAATGGTGTAATTTTCTTTGAATAGAAAATCAGACGCATCCTGATTCGCTTGAGTAAGATTGAGCTTTGTCTGATAACTCTCAATTCTGAGCTGCAAGTCTTCCATACGTTTTCTAATGACTAGATTTCTAATCCACAGGTTGAGTGCGTTGAATAGTAGAACTTTGTTAGCACCAGATAAATGGTTGAGATTGCCTTGAAGATGAAGCAGGTACAGGTCTTCAAAATCATTCGGATGCAGATTTTTGAAGTCATCTTTTGAGATCTTGTATTCTTTGTAGTTAGCTCTGCGTAGAACAATCTCTCTCAAGAATGTGTAACCGTATCATGAGAGGTCTTAAGACAGATAACACTGAGAATCTTCATATGAGATCTAACTGCACGACGATCAGAGGGGGCACTGTGTCTTGTGATATAGAAATTCTTATGCTTAAACCACCATTGTAAGATACTATAGGCTGCACTAACATCGTATTCACATTCCCTTTCAATCTACAGTAACGGTACGAGTTCTTTGAGCCCAAAGTCTTAGTAGTAAGCCGCTTTCAGCTTGGATATTCAAAGAGCATGCCTTCTGTCTTTATCACCTA
>BQNB010119567.1:0-20792 GCA_026074375.1 Tanacetum coccineum
CAAAGAAGGAGTCTATATGGCTAAAATGGGTCACTAACAATAGGCTAAAAGGTTCTAGTATTTGGGAGGTTGATTGTGATAAGAATGCAAGCAGTGGTTGGAAAAGTATCCTGGGTCTAAGAGATAAAATAAGAAATCATGTTATATGTAAAGTGGGGGATGAAGCTAGCATTTTCATATGGAATGATAAATGGTGGGGACCAGAACCTATAACTAAGCTGATATCAATGGATGATGTTATACAGGAGGGATTGGATCCTAATTCTAAACTTAATGACATGATAAATAGAGGCAAGTGGAGATGGCCTGTCACAGTGCAAAACAACAATGTCCTAAAAAATATCCTTGTCCCAAAGCTAACTGAAGGTGTAAAGGATGAGTTCCTCTGGATTAATAAGGATGGAAAGTCTATGAGCTACTCTACTAATAAAACATGGAAGGACTGGAGAAATAACGGTGATAAGGTGAGCTAGCATGATTTTGTTTTGTTCAGTAACTGTGCTCCCAAACACTCCTTCATTATGTGGATGGCAACTCAAGAGAAGCTTTTGAAATGGTACCCTGATAAACAAATGCCTTGTTTATTTTGTGGAAGCTGCCCTGATTCACTTAACGTTTTATTCTTTGAGTGCAACTATGCTAAAGAAGTTTGGAGCAGACTAAAAAATATTGCTGAAATCAACAATTTGCCTAACAAATGAGAGGATATTGTGAACCTAATGTCTACCAAGAAACACAATAAATCTATTAGGAGTGTGCTGATCAAAGTAATTATTGCTGCTTGTGTTTACTTCATATGGACTGAAAGAAATAAAAGGCATTTTACTAATGAGAAGCAAAGTTGTAAAGATTTGGTTGACAATGTGGTCTACCATGTCAGATTAAAGTTAGCAAGCTTAACTGTTAAATGGACTGAACAAGTTGAAGATATTAGTAGAAAATGGAAAATTATCTTCAATGTGAGAAATGAAGATGGTATCCTTCTTGACACTATGGATCTGCAGTAGAGTATATGTTTGATGCAGCAGTGCAGGTTATTTGTTGAATGCTCCTTTCTTTGATGCTACTTTATTAAGTGGCTTTGAACCTTAAAGGGGTGTTTGGATACTTGTATAAGTATAGATGCGGTGGAAGTTGCTTGTGAAGACTGCTACCTATTTTAAGGAGTTGCTGGATATGGCATGGATATCTTGTAGCAGGGCTTCCTTGTAACTTGTAGAGGGCCCAATAACTTGACTCTAAGAACCTTTCTCTGTTTTAATCCTACATGGTCAATGGATGTGGCCATTGCTAGTGTGTTGTGTAAATAGAGTGAAAGGACTACTTAGTGTCATAAAGTGGGTTTCCTGCTATGGCTGTAGGCCAGCTTGGTGATGCCTTGATTGTTGGTCTAAAATGTTGGATAACAGTCAAGGAAATGTAGCCAAGTGGGATTGTATCCTTGAGCAACTCAAAAACCAAACCGAATCAAAAACAATCAAACCGAACCGAAATTTTCAAAACCGAGCCTAATTTGCCAAAGCCGAACCATACCGAACTACAAATTCGTTTTTCGGGTTGGATATGGGTTTTACAGTATGAATCGAAAACCGAATATATATAAATATATATATATATATATATATATATATATATATATATATATATTTATATATAAAAAACCAATAAAAGATTATCCTAATAAAAAAACCTTTTATGCTTGATATAATTATTTTTTGCTAAATATATATGTAATTATTTAAAAAAAAATAAATGGTGTAATTCAGGTTATTCGGGTCAACCTGAACACCAAATCGAATTCAAATTCGATTTTCGGTTCGGTTCGGTTGAATTCTAGTTCGGTTTAATTTTCGTGTTGACCTAAGAAAAATTAATCGAACTAACCAAAACACCCCGATAAATTACATGATAAGTATTGGGCTATATAAGAATGGATATTTGTGTATTGGCCCATTTACAAGTCTAAGCCTTTAAATATCGGGTTTGGATTCAAAAAAACCGACACCAATTTAATAGGGAATGGAGTGGTCGTGCCAAGGCTTGGTGCCAAGTTATGGCGCGAGATTGAGCTATGGTGCACCACTCCGTGGTTCGCGCCAAGCTCTCTCGCGTCGTGGCTAACAACCCACGCGAAATAAAACTATTTTTTTTGAAAAACTAGCCGTTGGGGGAGCGGGTTTTTGAAAAAATACCCCCAAAACCCTATTTTTACCCATTTAAAATCCTATAAATACCCCTTTATATTTTATAACTTCACACACAATTTCTATATATATTCTACATCAATACTTCTTATTTTTCTTTGAAATATGGATCCAAATAATCTCAACGATTTCGACACAACCAACACATACGATCATTAATCTAAGTTTTATAAGTTTTTTAATTAAAAAAAATAATAATAATAAAAAAATAGTTTGGCACCAGAAATTCTGGTGCCAACCAATGCCGCTGAATTCTGGTGCCAAACTCTATTTTACTGATGTGACACCACTTTTTCTCTATGTTACCATCAAGGAGATTGAAGACAAGTCGGAGGAGAAGCGACTGGAGGACATACAGATCGTTTAAGATTTTCCTGAAGTATTTCTCGAGGACTTGCCGGGTCTTCCACCGACTCAAAAAGTGGAATTTCAGATCGATTTGATACCTAGTGCTTCACCTATAGCACGAGCACCTTATCGATTAGCTCCATCCGAGATGAAAGAATTATCGGACCAACTAAAGGAACTATCCTACAAAGGCTTCATAAGACCCAATTCCTCACCTTAGGGAGCTCCGATGTTGTTTGTTAAGAAGAAGGATGGATCATTTCGAATGTGCATCGACTACCGAGAACTGAACAAGCTAACGGTGAAGAATCGTTATCCACTCCTAAGGACCGATGAATCATTACGATCGGGTTATCACCGGCTTCGAGTATGTGAAGAAGATATTCTGAAGACGGCATTCAGAACTCGATATGGTCGTTACGAGTTCCAAGTTATGCCATTTGGTTTGACGAACGCACCAACGGTATTTATGGATCTTATGAATCGGGTGTGCAAGCCATATTTGGATAAGTTTGTGATTGTCTTTATTGATGATATCCTTATCTACTCAAGGAACAAAAAGGAACACGAAGAACATCTTAAGGCAATTCTGGAATTGCTTAAGAAATAGGAGTTGTATGCTAAATTCTCTAAATGTGAATTTTGGATTCCCAAGGTACGATTTCTCGGCCACGTGATTGATAGTCAAGGCATTCACGTAGATCCCACCAAGATCGAATCCATAAAAGATTGGGCATCTCCTAAAACACCAACGGAGATTCATTAATTATTAGGTCTTGCTGGTTATTATCAAAGATTCATCGAATGATTTTCGAAGATTGCCAAATCAATGACTAAGCTTACTCAGAAAGGAGTTAAGTTTGATTGGGGTGACAAGGAGGAAGCCGCCTTCTAGTTAATAAAGTAGAAGTTGTGAAGTGCGCCAATTCTGGCTCTACCAGAAGGAAGTGAAGATTTTGTGGTCTATTGCGATGCTTCACATAAAGGATTTGGTGCTGTATTAATGCAAAGGGAGAAAGTAAATGCTTATGCATCACGCCAATTGAAAATTCATGAGAAAAATTATACGACTCATGATTGGAACTTGATTCGGTAGTGTTTGCTCTAAAAATTTAGAGACACTATTTGTACGAAACCAAGTGTACGATGTTCACAAATCACAAGAGTTTACAACACATTCTTGATCAAAAGGAGCTGAACATGAGGCAACGTCGTTGGTTAGAGTTGCTCAGTGATTACGATTATGAAATACGTTACCACCCGGGGAACGCAAACGTATTGGCCAATGCCTTAAACCGTAAAGAACAGAATTAGCCATTACGGGTTTGAGCCTTAGTCATGACTATTGGTTTGAATCTCCCCAAACAAATTCTGGAAGCTCAAATATAAGCATAGAAACCTTAGAACCTCAAAAAGGAAGACGTAAGAGGTATGACCAGGAAGGATATATCGAAGGAAAAGTTGGAACCCCGTGCCGACGGAACTCTATGCTTAAATTGCAGTAGTTGGTTTCCCTGTTATGGCGATCTAAGGACTGTGATCATACACGAGTCTCACAAGTCCAAATACTCTATCCATTCGGGTTCTGACAAGATGTATCAGGTCATAAAGAAGCTATATTGGTGGCCTAATATGAAGGCCGACATCGCCACCTATGTTAGTAAATGTTTGACATGTGCTAAGGTCAAGGCTGAACACCAAAGGCCATCGGGTTTGCTGGTGCAACGCGAGACACCTAAATGAAAATAGGATAATATCACTATGGATTTTATCATGAAGCTTCCTAAGTCATCACAAGGTTATGACACCATTTGGGTGCTTGTTGACCGACTTATTAAATCTGCAATCTTTGTACCAATAAGGGAAAGTCATCCTATGGAAAGATTGGCAAGAATGTACCTGAAAGAGGTAGTCACGAGGAACAGAATACCTGTCTCAATCAATTGTGATCGCGACCCTAGGTTTGCATCAAATTTTTGGAGGTCACTTTAGAAGACATTGGGTATGAATTTGGATACGAGTACTACATACCATCTGCAAACTGACGGACAAAGCGAGGGGACTATTCAAACTCTCGAGGATATGCTGCATGCTTGAGTGATCGACTTTGGAAAGGGTTGGGTTAACCATTTGCCGTTAGTTGAGTTTTCATAAGTTATCACGCAAGCATCAAGGCTGCACCATTTGAAGCATTTTACGGTCAAAATTGTCGTTCACCTGTTTGTTAGGCCGAGGTTGGAGAAGTTCAACTCACCGGTCCAGAAATAGTTCAAGAGACAACCGAGAAGGTTATTCAGATAAAAGAGTTACGGCGATTTAAAGCGTAAGCCGATGGAATTTCAAGTTGGAGATATAGTTATGCTTAAGGTTTTGCCTTGGAAAGGAGTAGTACGTTTTGGCAAACGGGGGAAGCTAAACCCTAGATATATTTGACCTTTCAAGGTATTGGAAAAGGTTGGAGCCGTTGCTTATAAGCTTGAGCTTCCTCAAGAGCTGAGTAGGGTTCACAATACGTTTCATGTATCCAACTTGAAAAAGTGCTTTGCTGACGAACCATTAGCCGTTCCGTTGGATGGACTCCATATTGATGACAAGTTTCATTTTGTCGAGGAACCAGTAGAGATCATGGATCATGAAGTTAAACGATTGAAACAAAGCCGTATTATGATCGTTAAGGTTCGATGGAACTCTAGGAGAGGTCCTGAGTTCACATGGGAACGTGAAGATCAATTTCGAAAGAAGTATCCACACCTCTTCACAAAGACCGCACCATCGTCAAATGTCGCGTCTTAAGCCTTGAGGACAAGGCTCATTTAATAGGGGAATACTATGACACCCCGTGTTTTCAGGTCATTTTACGACGTCATTTATTCCACTATTTATTTTTAGTCTAGTACGCGTTTGCTTTTAATTTTAATCGCTAAGTTAAATCGCGTAAACTAAAAATTATCATTCAACGTAAACGGGCATCAAAAAATTAAATGTTTACATCAAGAAAGTATTAGATAGTTATTTGGAGGATAATTATTAACTTTGCACATTTTATTTTTATTGGTTACGTAAAGTGTTTACGTTTCGCGATAAAATGCATTTAGGCATTCACGGAACCACCAAAACTTATCTACGCTTTAACAAATACCCATTTTAAGTTTTATATATACCCAATACTCAAAGTTTTATAAAACTTCACCTATGTATACCATGTTAGCCGAATTTTGCATAAAGGAAATCAACAAGGAAAACAAATGCTACAAGTATACTCTTTATACTTAACCTATACTTCCTAATATCTCAAGTATCACAAATATCTAAGACTTTCCTAGTCCCTCCCCCCTAATTTTTGGATAACAATGTAGTCCCAAGGGGACATTGAGCATACAAACTATCTTCTAAGTCTTGTACAAACACTAGCACTTATCACACTTAGTAAATGACTAGTATATTTGACCAAGTTTCTTCCTTAATTCCCTCCCCATGTTTCACTTGGTCTTGATATTTAATAAGTTATTTTGACTAGCTTATGTTGTATATATAGAGGCTTATACTAGTAGATATCACACACACTCATTTTCCTTAAGTAAAAACTCACACAACTCTCTTGTTTCTCCCTTCCTAGCCCATGGCATACACCAAACATCCATACACAATCCATACAATTTTATTTACAAAGTATTCAAGTAATCTAACGTCAAGAAAAGTTCAAGATTAGGGTTTCATAGGAAATTAGGGTGTCTAGTCTTGGAAGCTTGGGTTTTAATTCTAAACTAGTGTTTAGAACATGTTAGTCTTTATCATACTTCATCTTAAGGTCATCTTAAAACCCTACATTCTTTACATTTATGATTTTTTGTGTATATGATGTTTATATAGTAAATAGCCATCTAGGAAATATATTAACATGTAAAATGGGTTTTTACACTTGATCATGGTTTGATATACTTTGTCATGTGTTATATTGATGTTAAGAACATGTTGTAATGGAAGTATAAGCATTATACAAGTGTTGGTTAATTTATAAAAAGTGTATATAAATTAATGGTTTAAAAGTTTACTTATTAAAGTTACAAATGAATAAATGTAAGGACTTGTTATCATGGACATTACTTGGATAAATGATGGAGTAAAGAACCTAAAATATATGAGACTTGTGTTATAAAGTGTTGTAGAGGACTTGAAGTAAATTCACTAAACTAAAAACTTATAAAAACAAGTTTTATACACAATTTAACCAAAATATCAAAAGTTTCTGTTTTAATTACGAAAATAAAGTTTTTGTTTTATGTTTTTATAAAACACTACAAGTTACAACGATCGTAGGCATATAGAGAACTCGAAAATCCAAGCTATAACGAAGAAGATACGCCATTTGCAAGTTTACAATAATAAATACTTTTATAAAAATAATTTTATAAAAACTCATTACTTTCCACATCTGATAAAAATATATGATTATTTTTCATAGAAAGTACATATTTTTAGGATTCCAAAACATTAAGAATCATAATTATTTGATCAATAACGAAGGAGTTATGGATTTTTAATGTTTACGATTATAAATACTTTTATAAAAACAAGTTACTGTTCATTTCAAAAACTTTTTTGAAAATAATTTAATTAGATATAATTTTTAATTACAAGGACGTGCTCGAAAGAATCACTAAAATCGGAGTTAAAACGAATAAGATATGACTTTTACGAGATTACGCTAATTAAATTTATAAAAATAATTTTATAAAGTGTATGAACAGTAAAAAATCACTGTTCACCAGAGGGTTAAAAATATTAAAATGTAATATTTTGATATATCTTTTTAATACGAAAGCGTGGACATAAAGAACGTACAAAATGGACTTAAAACGAGAAAGTTACGACATTTTTACTAAGGTAATATTTATAAACATTTTAACTTTATGAATATTATTTCACAAATACAATTAGATGGTGATGTAGCTATATACAATTATATACGGTATTAGTTATTCAAAGTACTTAGTACTCATACAACCTATAATTAATTAGGTTGCACTCGGACACTTACGTGACTTTTTTCACGCATTTGATATATTTTGTTGATTCATTCACTCAAGGTGAGTTCATAGCCCCACGTTTTACATTTATAATGATTTATAAGTTTTGGGGTGAGAAACATGCATTGTTTTACAATTGGACACAAGTGGACATTTTACATTATGATTACGTGTTTGCCTAAGTAGCGATAACCCTCCGAGCCCACAATCATGAACTGTCAATTACTGTATAAGCGCGAATGTTATAAATAGATCTATTTGGGATTGACATCCCCGTTCGGGTGATTAGCAATCACTAGACAAACGAACATATACCATGTCGGACTTGGGATGTTGCGGGTTAGACCATCATCAAGGGCAATGTGGGCAATTTATATTGCAATTCACACATGTCGAGCTTTAGTGTCATGAGCTTAGGAAAATGTAATTACATTTTTGTGATGTTTACATATGTTGCATTATCACACACTTGGGAAATCTTGTGGTCCTACATTATACATTTTACAAACCTATGAATTCACGAACATTAATGTTGATGTTTTAAAACATGTTTTCTCAGAAGGTCAATGAGGTACAATACAGGGGATACATTAGTGTCATATTTTGGAAGTCATGTGCAATAAAAATTTGGTCGCATTACATTTTGGGGAAATATTTGCTATGTGCTAGATTCTTTACCTTTTGAACAATGGACAAGTGAAGCTATAGGCTTTTGTTACAAACAATTTGTTTAAATCCAATGTATCAGTTTTACGACTCTTTTTGAGGTTGTTCTCATATATATCTTGTGCTATTGATCTATGAAGTAACACTCCCATGACCCATATTCTGATGCGACCCAATTTGGGGTTGTTACAGATTGGTATCAAGAGGCTAGGTTATAGAGAACCAGGTCAAATGTTTTTACTTGGACTATAACCATTTTCAAACATTGCATCATGCAAAGAGGTTTTCACGGGACACACACTTACTAGTTTTTGCATTAGTTAGTTTAGACTAGATGCATTCATAATTGATATACGTGTTTATAATTTATATTACGTATATTACTATAAGAGTCTTATATTAATACTTATATAAGCTACTTTTGATTTTCAGATTTTGTCATGTCGGATTCGGAGCATTCCACTTTCACTTACACATCCATATCTAGTGATGATGGATCATTGGATGTAGGATCTCCGGCAGTCATTGTATTAGGATATGATGGACTGCCCATGATGCCAGAGGACCCTTATGCATATGTAAAGGCCGCTATACAGGAGCCACCTCCACCAAATTTTGTTCCTGAGCATGTATACCCAGAGTTTATGCCACCTGAGGATGATGTGCTTCCAGCTGAGGAGCAGCCACTGCCTACTGCTGTCTCACCCACTGCTGATTCATCAGGTTATATTAGGAAGTCCGATCCCGAAGAGGATCCGGAGGAGGAGGATGATGAGGATCCTGAGAAGGATCCAACTGATTACCCCACTAACAAAGATGATGATGATGATGAGGAGGAGTCCTTCGGAGACGAAGCTGATGATGAGGAGGAGGACGAGGGCGAGGATGAGGAGAAGGAGGAGGAGCACCTAGCTTCGGCCGACTCTGTCCTACCACCCACACATCATACCACTGCTAGGATGTTTATCCGAGCTCAGACACCTATATCATTTCCGTCTGAGGTAGAGGTTGACATATTTCTTACCATATCTACTCCGCCACCATCTCCACTTACATCATACTTATCACCACTACCACAGATACCATCCCCACCACTACCAGTATCATCATCATTACCTATATCACCTCTACCACTACCCATTAGCCCTACTCATCCATTAGGCTACAGAGCTGCTATGATCTAGTTGAGAGCTGAGTCACCATCTACTTCCCATCCACTACCACTACCACCACCTATTGTACTTCTACGCACCAGAGCATCTATGGCCATGATGAGAGCTGCCGCACCATCCACCTACATCTTAGCACCTCGATTAGAGCCACCACCATTAGGGACACCACCATCAGGGACACCACCACTTTTACCTATATCATTACCTACATCATCACCACCTTTGCTTCTACCCTCTACTGACTATAGAGCGGATGTTCTCGAGGTTATGTTACCACCTCGGAAGAAGTTGTGCATTACTCCTGGTCCCAGATATGAGATCGGGGAGAGCTCATCTGCTCCTAGTGCTAGGCCTACTGGAGGCTTTAGAGCAGATTATGGTTTTGTTAGCACTCTGGATTATGAGATTAGGCGTGACCTAGATAAGGAGATAGGTTATGGGATTACTGACGTTTGAGAGGATCCAGATGAGATTATAGAGGAGATATCAACGACTGATGTGACAGAGTTGGGTCAGAGGATGACAGATTTTGTCACCACTGCTAGGCGGGATAAAGATGAGATTTTTGGGAGACTTGACGATGCATAGGACGATAGATTGGTGATGAGCGGTCAGCTCAACTTGCTACGTAGAGATAGGCGCTCCTATGCTCGCATGACTAGACTAATGGAGGGTGAGGCCAGAGCTGCTCGAGAGGCATGGGCACCGTCTATGAATGCCAGTGATACGACACGTTCTGAGGTTAGAGCACTACAAACTACGGTTTTAGCACAGCAGACTGAGATTGGAGATTTGCGGGCAGCAGACCGCAGGCGACAAGCACAGCTTGTAGAGGCACTGACTCTGATGAGGACATTGCAGACTCAGATGGAAGCACTATAGAGTCAGCAGAGACCTGCTAGGGATCCAACATATCCTGATGTACCGAAGGAGACCGGTTGTAGTTCTTGGATCTGGTTATGTCTTAGCTATTTTGTATAGCCTACTAAGTATTACAGGTAACTCCCGGCTAGTAAGGCTTTAGGTTTTATTTTCATCTTGTAACCTAATGGTAGTGATCATTTTGTAACCGAATCGGTCATGTATGTATTCTAGATTATATATGGAATTGATGTATTATGTCATGTCTGTAATCGAATTTATTATGAATGAATGTCGATTTAGTTACACCATTGTTAATTTCAATTCAGTTGCATATTTCACTGTGGGATATGATCTCATTTTATTTATCATGTGTATGTCATGTCGATCTCACTTTGGGTTGCATATTTCACTGTGTGATGTGATCTTACTTTATTTATTGTGTATATGTCATGTCACGGTTATGATTGTATGAAATCTAACGGGTATTATATTTTCTTATGATTTGAAGAAAATGGCACCAACGAAAAGAACCACAAGGGCATCACCAGCCACCACAACCACCACCACACCTATCACCAATGCCCAACTTAAGGCACTGGTGGACCAAGGCGTTGCCAATGCATTGGCAGCACGTGACGCTGACAAAAGTCGGAATGGCAATGACAGCCATAATTCGGGAACGGGTAGTAGAAGGACAGAATGAACTGCTCGTGAGTGTACTTACACTGACTTTCTCAAATGTCAACCCATGAACTTTAAGGGTACTGAAGGAGTGGTCGCTCTAACTCAATGGTTTGAAAGAATGGAGATTGTCTTCAATATCAGTAACTGTGCAGTCGAGAACCAAGTTAAGTTTGCTACTTGCACCCTTTATGGTGTTGCCTTAACATGGTGGAAATCCCATGTCAAGACAGTTGGTCAGGATGCCGCTCACAGCATGCCTTGGAATCCACTTATGAAAATGATGACTACTAAGTGCTGCCCTCGAAATGAGATCAAGAAATTAGAGATGGAGATATGGGAGTTGAAGGTGAAGGGTACTGACTTGACAAGTTATACCCAACGCTTTCAGGAGTTGGCTTTGTTGTGCGGGAGGATGTTTCCCGAAGAGTCTGATAAGATTGAGAAGTATGTCGGTGATCTTCGCGACATGATACATGGGAGTGTAATGGCGTCTAAGCCGAAGATAATGCAGGATGCAATTGAGTTTGCAACTGAGCTGATGGATAAGAAGATCCGCACTTTTACTGAATTTCAGACTTAGAATAAAAGGATGTTTGAGGACACTTCAGAGAACAATCAGATCCAACAACAACAAAACAAGAGGCAAAACACTGGTAGAGCCTACACTGTTGGGTCTGGTGAGAAGAAACCTTACGGAGGATCTAAACCTCTGTGCTCCAAATGCAACTATCACCATGACGGACCGTGTGCTCCCAAATGTACCCAAATGGCCAACAAGTTCAACTAGAGTGGACATCTGGCCCGTGACTATAGGAGTCCTGCAAATGCTAATACTGCTAACAACCAAAGGGGCACCGGGGCAGGTCAGAAAGCTACTTGCTTTGAGTGCCGGGCCTAGGGACATTTCAAGAGGGAGTGTCCAAAGTTGAAGAACAACAACCGAGGCAACCCAGCTGGGAATGGCAATACTCCAGCAAAAGTGTATGCGGTACGCCATGCAGGAACAAACCCAGACTTTAACGTCGTACGGTACGTTCCTTCTAAACATACGCTATGCTTATATCCTAATTTGATATTGGTGCCAGATAGCAGTTTTGGTGTCTACTGCATTTTGCTCAAATTGTTTATCACAACCAACTACATTAGACATTACTCGATAGTTGAACTCAGTGACGGAAAAATAATTGGAATAAAAACTATATTCTTTTGGTTGTACATTAAAATTCTTAAATCATCCATTCCTATATCGACTAATGCACGTAGAATTGGTAGTTTCGATTGTCATATGTGGTATGGCTTGGTTTGCAAAAGTACCAAGATGAATTTTTTGTGGCGAGAAAATCGTATGTCTTCCTAGGGAAATGAAACGTTGATTGTTCGTGGGGACGGAAGCAACCAAGGAAACGAGACTCGTTTGAACATCATCTCGTGCACTAAAACACAGAAGTACATGCTAAAAGGATGTCATGTACTTTTTAGCAACACGTTCCTAAAAAGAAGACTGAAGAAAAGTCGGTAGGGAAAATGACTGAGGACATACTATCGTTTCGAGATTTTCTGAAAGTATTTCCCGAAGACTTGCCAGGTCTTCGCTCCGCTCGACAAGTGGAATTTCAGAATCGATTTGTTCCTGGTTGCTGCCACTCTGTAGCACGAAGCACTTACCAGATTAGCTCCCCATATGAAATGAAAGAATTGTAGACCAAGCCTCTCCAGGAGCTTTTTGACAAAGGGCTTCATCCTTGGGGAGCTCCAGTCTTGTTTGTCAAGAAGAAGGATGGATCATTTCGAATGTGCATTGACTACCGAGAACTAAGCAAGCTAACGGTAAAGAATCGTTACCCACTCCTAAGGATCGACGATTTATTTGATCAATTAAGGATCCAGAGTTTATTCTAAGATAGACTTGCGATTAGGTTATCACCAGCTTCGAGTACGTGAAGAAGATTTTCCGAAGACGGCATTCAGAACTCGATATGGTCATTATGAGTTCAAAGTTATGCCATTTGGTTTGAAGAACGCACCGGCGGTATTTATGGATCTCATAAATCGGGTGTACAAGCCATATTTGGATAAGTTTGTAATTGTCTTTATTGAAGATAACCTCATCTATTCAAGGAACAAGAAGGAACATTAAGAACATCTTAAGGCAATTCTAGAATTGCTTAAGAAAGAGGAGTTGTATGCTAAATTCTCTAAAGGTGAATTTTGGATTCCCAAGGTACAATTTCTCGGCCACGTGATTGATAGTCAAGGCATTCACGTGGATTCCGCCATGATCGAATCCATAAAAGATTGGGCATTTCCTAAGACACTAACGAAGATTCGTCAATTTTTAGGTCTTGCTGGGTATTACCGAAGATTCATTAAAGGATTTTCGAAGATCGCCAAGTCAATGACCAAGCTTACTCAGAAAGGAGTTAAGTTTGATTGGGGTGACAAGGAGGAAGCCGCCTTCCGGTTAAGAAAGCAGAAGTTGTGTAGTGCACCAATTCTGGCTCTACCTGAAGGAAGCGAGGATTTTGTGGTCTATTATGATGCTTCACATAAAGGATTGGGTGCTATATTGATGCAAAGGGAGAAAGTAATTGCTTATGCATCACGCCAATTGAAAATTCATGAGAAAAATTATACGACTCATGATTTGGAACTTGGATCGGTAGTGTTTGCTCTAAAAATTTAGAGACACTATTTGTATGAAACCAAGTGTACAGTGTTCATAAATCAAAAGAGTTTACAACACATTCTTGATCAAAAGGAGCTGAACATGAGGCAATGTCGTTGGTTAGAGTTGCTCTGCGATTACGATTGTGAAATACGTTACCACCCGAGGAAAGCAAACATAGTGGCCGATGCCTTAAGCTGTAAAGAATGGAATAAGCCATTACGGGTTCGAGCCTTAGTCATGAATATTGGTTTGAATATCCCCAAACAAATTCTGGAAGCTCAAATAGAGGCACATAAACAAGAGAATCTCAAAAACAAAGATGTAGGAGGTATGATCAGGAAGGATATACCGAAGGAGAAGTTGGAACCCCGCGCGGATGGAACTCTATGCTTAAATGGCAGGAGTTGGTTGCCATGTTATGGTGATTTGAGAACTATGATTATGCACGAGTCCCACAAGTCAAAATACTCTAACCATCCGGGTTCCGACAAGATGTATCAAGACATGAAGAAGCTATATTGGTGGCCCAATATAAAGGCCGACATCGCCACCTATGTAACACCCCCAAAATCAGGTAGCAGCGGAATGGTAACAATGGGGTGCTACGTCAAAGTACAACAATCAAGATATAGGAAACGACCATAAATGGACGTTTAAGACAAGATTTCATTCGATGCCATAGCAAAATATCAGAGTTTATACATTAGGTCCCATATGTTTTAAAAGTCATAAACATTTCAAGTACATATTTAATTAAACAAAAGCTTCATAATACCAAAAGATGACTTAAGTTTTTAAAGATAATAAAAGTTGCATTGAATATAGATAAACACAGAATCCGTCTTCATTGATATCCGCCACGGCTCCCCTCCAATCTTCATACCCTAGGACCTGAAATTACATGCTAAAAGTCAACACAAAGGTTGAGTGAAATCATAGGTTTATCGGTAAAAAGGGTGGACCACAAGATCGAAGTAATAGTAGACTCTGAAACACATTCAGTAGTCCAAAACGTTTATTATTGCACTAAGCTCATGACCCCGAAGCCTTAACTAGATTTGTGCCCCAATCAGAATATAGGATGCTTGCCAACAACCTAACACCTCTCAATGTTAAATGCACCTTGATCAAACTAGTGACCCAAGGAAAGGTGGGGATTGTCAGTCCCGATAGATCTATCCACAACACTCGCGCTTACTACAATAGCAATTAACGGTTCATGATAAATAGGGACTTCACGGCAATAAGGTAACTTAGCAATAATATTCAGGCAGTAATCTGGATAGCATACACTTTGTAAACACTTTGAAAACACTTAGAAAAACACTTGTGTCCAATAGTAAAACAAGCAATGTAATTCACCCCGTAGATTTTGTAAAACAATCACGTAGTAAAAAGGGGGCTATGAACTCACCTCGAGTGAATGGTAATCAACAAGTATTCACAATAGAAAAATGCGTCACGAAGGAATCCGAAGGCAACCTAATCCAATATAGGTCGTATAAGTACTAAACACTTTGATTATTTATAGGTCGTATAGCTCATCATACTATCGTTCGGGCTATCATAATTAAGAGGTCATGTAGTGACGTATGAGGAGCTAGGACACTTTAAATCGTAAATCCAACAACTCGTCGATACGCCACCCCGAAGAGGCCTCATTATGAAACTCCCTAGTAATATAGTACTTTGATTAACTAATACCACATATAATTCTATATAGCTACATCACCATCTAATCGTTTTAGTGAAATCATATTTATAAAGTAAAAACGTTTATAAGTATACTTTAGTAAAACTGGCGTAACTTTCTCGTTTTAAGTCCGTTTCTTTCGTTTCTTACGTCCACGCCTTCGTATTAAGACGAGTTATCAAAATATAACATTTTCAAAATCTGAGTTTTCTGATGAATAGTGATTTTTACTGTTCATAACAGTTATATATTTATTTTTATAGATTTAGTTATCGTAAATCTCGTAAATGTCGTAACTTATTCGTTTTAACTCCGTTTTTAGCGATTCTTTCGAGCACGTCTTCGTATTTAAAAGTTTTATCGATTTATTGATGTTTTAAAAGTATAAGTTTCTGTGGTGAATAGTAACTTTTATAAAAATAGTTTTATAAAAGTATATATTTAACGTAAACTTGAAATCGTCGTATCTTTTTCGTTATAAATCGGTTTTTCGAGTTTCTTACCTTTTTGGAATCGTCATGAGACGTACTATTTTTATAAAACATAAATCATGCTTTTGGATTTCGAACTCAAACAAACCACTACTATATATCTTTTGGGGTTTTATTATATAACTTTGTTTTTGTAAATACTTTTAACTACATAAATTACCACAAAGTCCTTTATAACTCTTTATATTTAAGTCTCATAATTATATAGTCCATTTGTCTATATTTTGCCAATATCATCAAGAATCAACAAGTCCTTTAACACACATAAATCCAAAGATTCCTTAAGTAAAAGCTTTTATTACAAGCTTATTCATGAACTTTTTATACTTAAACCAACATGATACCATACTTATATTTCCATTATTCCATGATATATACAACCACATAACACATGAATAAGTGTACAAAATCATAATCACAAGTAAAAATATGTTTTACATGTTTAAAAACATCCTAATGGTGATTTTAGCCATAAGAACCAATATACACATAAAATGGACATAATTATGAAGTGTTAAGGGTTTTTATATAACCTTAGTAATATGATTGGAGAAATGGGAAATAATAACATCCTTGTGAATTTAAACCCTTGCCTGAGATAATGAGAGATGAAAACCCTAACTTTCTTAAGACCTTATAACTTGAACTTTCTTGTCTTAATTCTTATAAAGCTTAAACCACCTTCTAAACACCTAAGAACATCTTAGATATATAGTAGGAATGTGTATAAATGTGATAAGTAAAATTTGGTATGGATTTTGTGTTGATTTGGTTCTAGCCGTGGCCTGGGAGGGGAAAAAAGGGAGCGGTTTTTGTGTTTTACACCTTAAGAATGAGAAGTGTGTGTGAATTATCTAGTATGAGACCTTATATACATGGAAGACTAGTCAAAAACATTTAGAGCAAAACAAGGAAGTCTTATGGTCTTTGTTTGAAAAAGAAGAGAACATCTTATGGTTTTAAGGAAGATGTTTATAGACTTGATATTTCTTTGGTCTTTCCAATCTATATCCGGATATGTATATGTACATCTAAGATATTTTTGAAATTTTTGAGTATTGGGTATAAAAGTGGGTATTTGTTGAAGCATAAAAAAGTTTTGGTGTTTTCGGGTATGGCTAAATGTATTTAATTGCGAAACGTAAACGTTTTACGCAACCAATAAAAATAAAATATAAAAATTGATTATTACCTTTGTAAAAATAATATATTGCTTGTTTGACGAAAACTTTAATTCGTTTGGTGTCCGTTTACGTTGATTATTGATTTTTAGTTTACGCGATTTAACTATATATAGTAAGAATTAAAAGTAAACGCGTACGAGAAAAAAAAATTAATAATTAGTAAAATATATGACGTCGTAAATGACCTGAAAATACGGAATGTTACACCAAGTGGACTTAAGTGATAAAGCTTTGAATGATAAAGAATGAACGAAAATGATAAAGTTGTCAAAAGTAATGAGAATTTTGAAGAAGAATCGAATGATAAGCAAAGACAAAGGTTGGAGTTGAAAAGTGAGAGGCTTATAGAAAAGAAGAAGAATGTTTTTCCTAAACTAGGGTAGAAACTAGGTCAACTCATAATCTATCGGATTTCATTCGTTGATTTTTGGTATTGAAGTAGACATCATGGACCCAGTGATGCAAATGCACAACCGCTCCTAGCCACTCAAGTACTTCTCAAAAAGTATTTGTTTCATTTTCACAGAGATTAAACGCATAATCTATCGACTTCTCATTCTGAGAATGTTGGTATTGAATAAAGGACATTCTGCTCCAGTCCTTGCTTACTAAAAGTGCACAAGAGTCTAGAGCCAAATTGATATTTAATGAAATATCCTTAGGACACAAAATACGTTTGTATTAAACATCAATGATACAAAAGGTACAATGATATATGTCTTTGTAACATTTCATGTCTATGTGACATTACCGAAACATTCTGGAGTGATACTATAAAATAGTATTCACAATGATCGAATGGAAATCCTACCAGCGCTAACATCATGCCAACGTTAAACGTAGGTCACTCATTTGAAAAAGATTGCTTAATGATTCAAATAAGTGTTAATAGTAATCTATGTGATCTAGTGGTTATGTGTTTCCCAGGGTAACACAACACTAAGCTCACGAGATCAATGCTTCTTTGGATTTATGGTCATATTTCCGCATCATTATCACCGAGATATTGATTTGATCATACTTTTCAAAATAATATTCAACAGGAATTTTCAAAGCATGATCTTGTGATGTATGAACTTCATGGTTAATGTGGAAGATGGTTCTTACTCTGATAATTCTTCATTCGTCTTCTACAACATACAACAACAACATCTCTACCTTTCACAAGCATGACATCTTCAACAAATCTTATAACAACAAAAGTTACCTTTCAACCTTTACGAGAATGATAGCAATCTAGTTTGTTGGTTTGAGGGAGCTTATTGGTTATTTTAGGGGAGTATGTTTGTTTATAAAGGGGAGAATGATTGATTCTTGGAGAGAAAAGAAATGATTTCGATTTCAATTTCATGGACTTAAAAGGATATTCTTCACCCGGAGCTTATTTTGGAAGCCTATATGATCATGATGCTCACGATGAATCATAATCATCATGAGGGGGAGAAAATATAAGCTTAGTATTGGCCAAATATGAGGGAGAAAAAGATATAGGTATATTTGGGAAGAAAATGTAAGGTCAATCTAAGTATATGAAAGGGGAGAATATATGAGCAAGAATATATGAGACAAATCAAGATAATGGGCAAAACGAAATTAAAGTTTAAGGAAATCATTGTATAATTAGTTTGTGTGATACCCCGAGAAATTCCGTTCAATAATTTAGACGTTTCCGTTAAGCAATTTGAATTTTTGAAGTTTCGTTTAATATTTAGTAAAACCGGGAAGTATTCCCGCTTTTATCTGAGAATCGTCTCCAGGAGCGAACCGGGATGCCTAACATTGTAGTATTTTGGCAATAGCCACGTTTTTACATTTTATGGCAATATTTAAAATTTCATAATTTTCAAAGATACCATTATTCGTTTCGTTACTTGCGTTAATCGTGGTTTAGTTATAACATGAGTTTTTACATGCAATACTTTAAAATTAAATCAATTGGGATGCACTAGCAAAATAAAATGAAGAAAATTAGTTGGTCCCCCCTCCAATGGATAGGGTGATTGAGGGGAGTCTAAAAAGAGATAATGAAGATTCAAGGATCAAAGACAAGTGTTCAAGACTTCTACAAAGCAATGCTTCAATCATTAGCATCTTGTTCAAGATCTTCCGTCCAGTCACGATTATGTGTTGAAATTTGCATTCAGATTCAATTCAAAGATAAAGATATCATACAAGCTATTAAAGAATCAAGTTGCAAAAAAAGATCAAGTTAACTTTTGAGAAAATACCTGAATTTTAAAGTCAAGAGTAGAGTTGATATCTTCAGAGATAAAGAAATCTATCCTATCATACAGGGGAAGAAAATTATATCAGGTGAGATATGTTACAAGGTCATCTTCAGCTTTCATAAAGAATTCTACGCGTTTTTGAGCTTCAAAGGAAAAGAAAAATGACTGACTACTTCTGAATAAAGTGTTCAAGCATAAGGAAGAAGTCGTCATAAAAAACACAATAAGGATAGTTCCCAAGTAGATCATTTAGGGGGAGAATGTTAGAAATAAGGAAATGACCTACTTGTAAGTACTTTAATAAATAACAATGGACTAGAAGTGTTAAGTTAGAAAAGTTCAATAAGGATACTTAACCAAGGGGTATAAATAGTATTTATGCCAAGGTTAAGTGTAACGACTTTATTTAATCAAAAGGCAAGTTAAGAAATTCTCTCTCTAAACACACACTAATTACACTTTATTTTACACACACTAGTCAACAATCAAAATCTTTATATTCAATACTAACTTTTTTAGACATGGAACATTTCTGCGTAAGAGTATACATTAAATCATATAGTTGTCGTGGCTTAAGGTAGTGTTAAAAAGTTTGCACAATAAGAAATTATTTATCGTAGTGTGTATTTTGACATTGATATTCGGTAAAAAAAACAACAATCATGCGACAATTTAGAAAAAAAAACATGAAAGAGTCTCATATATGTAAACAACAAAAACCAACTGATTTTTTTAAAGATTCATACAATTGTTTCTATAGTTATAGTCAACACAAAAGTTATTTTGGAAAAAATGAGCAAAAAGGGATTTGCAGGTCTAAACAATCTCGGCCGAATGGCTTTAACCTGAACCGATAAAATTCATATTTTCCATATTTCCACCTTAAAGAGAAACAACTGACTTATTAAATTTTATCCAAACACCCCCATTGCATGAAGTCATCGAACCCGTATCTTCCATATATCTTGTACCAAAGAAACAAAAAACACATACCGTTGAGACACAAATTAAAGCTCAAAAATCATTCATTTATGACAAGTTTCACAAATATATCATGCTGGGTAAGGTATTTCAAGCCCAACTGGTATGCCTAATCGATGAACACATGCATTCACATAAACAAATTCCTTTAAATTACTTCAACTATAATCTATAAAACCACCTTTTCACATTGTGGAGTAATTAACGACATATAATAATTTGTATTAGGTTAACAATGCATAAAAAACAAACTACAAAAAAATAACATAATCATAATCATATTTCTAAACCCCACCTAGCAGTGACGATTCCAGGCTTTCCATTCTCATTTCCTGGAGAGATATAAATTACTCCGATAATCGTTGGTAAACCTGAAAAGTTTACATGTATTTTCCCAATCAACAAAAATCTTAGGGGTCAACTTGGATTTAGAGCGAAAAAACTTGCTTACATTACGAACATGTCAAATGGGTCAAACTCGGGTTATTCTCCTTTTGTTCCAAACTGATTGTCCTATATACTATATTAGATTAGATTGTCACAATATTGTCCAATATACAAAATATTACTAAAACGACTGGT
>BQNB010119568.1:0-20792 GCA_026074375.1 Tanacetum coccineum
AATGCAATATTCCTTTAGACAATGGTTGTTCATATTCGGAAAGTAATAAATTATTTCAAAGCAAGCTAGAAATAATATGAGCAACTCACAAGGAAAGGAATCCTGTAGCTCCTGCTGAATTTGACAACATTACATGACTGTCTTTTCAGTAATGAAACTGGCTCCTACTGGATTTGTCAACATTGTAAGAGTTACATCACCAGTAGAAAGCAATTAGCGATTAATATACTTTCCTACTCTCTTAGAATGCCTACAAGTAGCAATGTACTTAGGTATTGTGTAGAGTATATGAAGTTCTACTTATGTAGATGGGGGACTAGCCATCATGTATTCATTAACTTGAATATTTAGCATGCATTTCCTCCTTAATCTATCTGTCTAACCACAAGGGTGTCTATCACTATAAGGAATGAATCGAGTCCAAGAAAATTTACATAGAAGACCTGCTAGTAATTTTCTTTACTCGTTGCGGCCTAAACTCATACATCGTGACAAGTGCAAGACGTCATTATTTTGGTAGCTATAGACAAAATGTACTCTAGTTACAAAAAGTAATATATCTTTCAAAGATTTTAGAACCGGAAAAGGGTAATGAAAGATTGAAAGTGAGTTTAAATATAATTGAGAAAATTCAATTATAACGCTTTCTTATTCTTGTCAACTAATGAGAAGAGATAGGAGTGAGTCTCACTCCTTCTTACCAGGAAAAGAGACTATGTTTGTCTTTTAAGAAAAACAAACTCACGTTTAAGAATTATGTTGCAATAACACAATTAACCAAAACATAGAAAGTTATATTTAGTATTTTCGATAATTAAATTCTTAAAAGAATTAACTACCTAATTAATTACTAATAAGACTAAGATCCAACTTGACCTCCCACTTATTACCAGAGGTCTAACTAGTGTGTAAACAAGTAGGGCAAGAGGTAAGCGATGAGCGTTAATTGCATTGTAAATGCAACTTTTAGTTTTATGAGACACATGACTTTAGTAAATCATATAGTAATGTCATATAAATGTTTTGTCTCATCTTATGCCTCAGGTCCGAGGTCTGACCAGGTAACTCGATTTAAATCGACTAGAAAAAGAACATGCGAAAATTAACAAAGGTCTGACCAATGGAAAAAATTCGCCATGGGTTGGAAAGGCCCTGAGGTCTGACCAGAGAAGTCAATCCAATTGCATGTGTTCTTAATTTGGCTGGCATAGACTTAAAATTTCACATAGGGGTATACACATAAATGTGACAAAATCATGTACAAGAAGCATGCAAAACAACTTGTAGAACAAAGTTAAGAAAATATTTTGTTAACCTTTTTGGTATAGATATCATTTTGTCAAATGTTCTTGGTAGCTCTATTTTGGACCCACAAAGAAGCGGAGAAACAGGTCAGCGCGAAGCGTATTAAAAACCTGACTTCTTTTGGGTAGCCTTAGCTAAACCCGCCTTAAACTTCTCTTGTAGTTTGTCCATAATGGGTGAGTCGTACTTCCAATTGACTAATTATGCTATTATATGTTAAGAAACCCTATGTTAACATTAGTTTTATATTTTCCAATATGGTGGAAAGAATTATAAATTAATCAAACCTTATATTGTACTCTTACATGCATCCAAAGACACAAGTAATTCCAATAAATCCCTCATATGCCGAAACATGTAGTGGGGCAAGAGAAGATTAAAGATCAATTTAACCCCATAGTACGCAGATAAAAACTAAAATTACACAAGAAATCAAATTTCATAGTTTAATGTCCATATTAGACTTGTCCAAAACCCCCGTTTCGCAAATAACACATAACTGGTCACAAGGAGTAGCTTACGTGTGTAATATTAGACATGTTCAATCCAAAATTTCCTCTAATACAAGTAAGGAGAAGTTCCGTTTTTAGAGTTTCATAAAGTCCATTTGCAAATATTAAGCATCACATGACATATCACATATAAGCAATTAAAACAGACAGAAAATTAGAGTAGAAGTGAAGACAGACTCTTATATTGAAAGCAGTAAATCATATAATGCCTCGAGTTCTCAAAAGAGTCTTCCCTAATCAAAGAACCAAAAGACTCTCACTAGGTTTTCTACTAAAGTACCTAGATCGCCACATCCATCATAATAGCAGAGTGTGGGTAAGACTTAAAGAAGCGGTAGATAAACAAGGAATAGAATAACATGGCAGCTTAATTAACGTTTAATTTTAATCTATTCTTCTTTTTATCAAGTAACATTAGTATTGATTCTAGGTGTTTTATTTATTATTTATGGCAAGGATTGCATATCGTTGCCATAATTTTATAATAAAACAATAAATAAATCAAGATTTCATGCAGCCCTAGCGTGTTTAATATGTGTGTAACCCATAAAACACCAAACGAGTTTGCTCGTGATGCCACTGTTGGAATTTTAATAACTGTTAACCATTAACAATCACGAGTACGCAACGGATAAGGATCATGGTTGGTACATATGATTAACACACAATAAATAAACAAAAGGGAAAAAGAAACCTAACCTCTTGATGAATCAAATGTTAATGAAACAAAGTGACTATGATGTCACCTCTACGAGTGCTCACACAAACACGTCAACCGAGTAACGTCCCGGATTCTAGCCTAGCCTCAACGATGTAGTCCCAAACAACTCAATACCAAAGTAACTGATTACAAGTACAAAACCTACCCAATAGAATTTGTACCAAAAATCAGCTAAACGACCTATGGATTTAACCGAATTCGTTCTATCGAATTAACGCCAACTAGAACGAAAATCATCTAAACAATACGACCCTAAACCTAGTTCGTTTAGGTTGTCACGCTTGAGAACTTTTAAACCAAAACAACTTAATGCACCTATAGAACAATGTGTGAAATCGAATCACAACTTCCTAAGCCCTTTATGGATTTACCTGAAATTGAAGTAGGTATATAAGAGAACCAAAAATCAAACAAAACTCTAATTAGGTTTAGTATTCGGCTGAGATCTGTTTAGGGAGAAGGGAAAACGAATCTATGATGTGTTTTTAGGGTTTTCTCCTCCGTTTTAATGAGCTACGAATGAGGGGTATAAATACCCTTTGAGTCCTACTCATGGTACAACAGGGAAACTCACTTTTAACCTTATTACAATTCTTTTTCTTCACCTTATCTCATTCAAATGAACCTAGACATGTCTCTAGATCCTTCCAGTCGGCTTCACTCTTTAGGACAGCATAAGGATCATCTAATCAGTTTTTGGTCTTAAGGTTTACTTTAGAAACATTACGTGAAGTTAAACACACTCTATGTGTTTAACATGTGTGCCCCTAATAGGCTCACACATTTCTAGTCGTATAACGGCTAATCCAACTACCACATTCCAACACTTGAGACATCTTTACTCCCATCACTATATGCATTACCTTTAGAGTCATTTAATTAGTCGGGTTCTTAAATGATCGGAATTTGTCACACGCAAACAATTGATTATCTCATTACTATAACTTTGGATAGTAAAAACACATCTCCAAAACCATGTCGGGTTACAGCTGATCTAACGATGATTAACATGACACTATCACTTTCAGACACACATCTAACATGTATAGACAAAAGGATAAAAGGCTGAGAAATAAAGTAGAAGGCGTATCAGTTTTCGTCTAGAAATTTATGCCCAGTACTATTCTTAACTCTCCTAGCACAAAAAATATTGAAAACAACAAATAGAAAAAGGTTAAAATAAACTCTCGCACTAATCACTTTATAAATCTATCAGTTATTGAAACACTACAATGTTATATAGTATTTGTTGGCTGAATAAACACATTTAACACTACCCACACTCAACTGAAGGGATGTCTTCTTTTACTATGCAATCAAATAGGCCTATCGAAATAAAAACTAAATTTATTCTGACTATGTCCACAACAAAGATCCACTGCTTTCTATAAAAGCACCTTGCAACTACCCATAAGGAATTATCATATGTTTCATATAGTTTATACATTTCAAAATACAAATATCTAAGTTTTAGTACAATGTTTACCTCATATTTAAATGCCAACTAATCAAGTGTATATGAGAATGATGCATATATGGGTGATCGACATACGCTATCGAGCCTTCTCATTTCCTGTGATGCTCACCTGTAGGCACTACTTTAGGGCCAAAGTCGTAATATCTCCAATGCTTCATACCAAGCTACAAAACATATTGAACTTAGAGGTGTTTAAATTTCTTTTGTAGCTTTTAATTTTATCACTACAACTTGAAGGCACAATTATAATATGATTAGTTTCTATGTTTGAATTAACAAACTCTGCATCTAATTATACGACTAATTTAAAGTTCAAATAACTAATTTTGAAAAATTAGTTTCAAGCTCCAACAAAATTGATTGTCTAATGGAAAAATTGAATAACTTTTCTTTTTGGGGCATTTTACCTATTTATTCTATACATAATCTGCTTTGTTAGCTCTAAACATTTGATCATCTTATTAGCCTAAGAACGTTAACACACCATATTTTACAGACCATGTTAGTTAAACCTGATTAATACTTATTCACCATGGATAATCAATTTCCAAAAGCACATACAATCCAAACCCCTTTATACTTCTGTTTTAAATGAAGCATTGTATCAGACCCCAACTCTAACAATATTTACTAATGTAATCTATATTAACTACGATGTTCACATTATGATAACATATAACGACCAGTTGTTCTCTTAATGAGATAATAAGAACCTTAAATTTTCATCATAAAGGCTACCTCGATTGCGTATGAACACAATTGTCATGTTCTCTATTCTACCCATATAATCTTAAAACAAATTAAAATGTCAGAAACATAAACAAAGTGAAAGAAAAATTTAATTTTTGTTTTGGAAGTTGGTTGCATTAAGAGCGTCCTCTACTCTTAGTTTCTTTTCAACCTGTTTCTGTTTGTGCTCCAACGTGTAAATAACTTTTGTTATATGTCATGTTTGCATTGGATATCATTAGAATCGGTTAAGGATTAGAGAGAAGAGACTAGAGAGTATTTTTACACATTTTTAATTTTTATTAACAAAGGAAAAAAGAAGGGGGAAAGGGGGGGGGGAGTATACAAAATGGCTTACCTTCTAATCTCATCTTAATAGGGTATTTATACTACCTTCCTACCTTCCTATCTTTTCTTACTTTGATAACTTGGTCTTACTTGGTCAACATTTACTTAAGTTTAACCAAGCTTAACTTATTTTATTATAAATACTATTATCAATACTATTTATTACAAGACCAATTCATTGTTAATAATTAACACTTTTTAATTCCTAACAATCTTACCCTAAGGGTTGATTATTACTGACGTCTCATCGTCGGTAGAATTGGTCTTCCATTCACGAATGACTCCCATCTTCTCATCTACTGGTGATGCCTTAAACACTTTGTTATTTCTATTTTATACGCTTTCATTATGTCAAGGTCTGATTCACCCAACAGTGAAGCCTTCTTCAGAAACTCAATCTCAAAGATCTTTAGCTTAACTTCCTTTAAAACTCTTTCTAGCGTAGCATCATAAAACTTTACAATCTCAACCAAATTCATAACTATTTTCTCTTCCTTGATGTTTAAGTAAATTAAACCTGTGGTTGGTTTATCTATAATATAGTAAGGATCACCTGATTAAATACCTAAGAATATCAACGTTGGTGCGGTTAAGTTTATCTTGATCTGGCTTCTATTCCCAGCTGAAAGTCATGTACTCTCTCCCAGATTACATGTCCTGATGAACGTTATCAAAGAATTCAACAACTTGTTTTTACAGTAGTTGACTTTCTTGTTCAGGAGAAGATAGTACATGTCTTCAATATCGTTCTTGTTTAGATACTTGAAGTCAGCCTCAGACAAGATATCTAGTTTCTCATTTTCTCTCATCGCGATAATTTATTCCATATAATCAAGCCCGGGTTGTTGTTCAGTAGTAACTCTGACAACTTCAACAATCCTGTGATTGGAGAAAGATTCTTTTGGATCATTTCTAACTCTTCTGTGATTGATCTTGTACATTGTCTTGTGTTATGAATCTTTCCAGTATTGAATTAACAACTGTGCTTCATCGTTAAAAGTCTCGAACTCTTTTCTTACCCAACGATTCATCTTTTCTTCCAAATCTTCTTTAGGAAATGGAACATCATGTATCTTGTGAAGTAATAGCACATACTTCCTCTCCTCAGAATTTACATACTTCAAGAAAATTAAATCCTTGTTGTACAGATACCTTGGAGGTTCATTCAGATTTCTTTGGGGACCATAGAAAACATGAGCATATGGCTTTGATCATCTTATGTCCTCTTGCCTACATATCTGATTCCCCATATAGTTCTTTGATTGTTCCAAATGGTAGGCATATTCTTTAGCATCTTTAAACTAATTACTCATCTTGTCTCTTAATGTAGCCTCTATTCTTTCATGATCAAAGATAGTTGGTATACGCTTATCGACATTCTAAAACTCTTTAATTAGCTCAGGAGTTTCATCTTCAAGAATGACCTCATCTTCATCAATATCTGTATCCTTAACCCATGCATCCTATTCTTGTTGTTGTTGATGTTCAGATGCAGAAGTTTTGGATCCTTTAACTGACTGCTTTGATAAAGAGCCTTTTGCAGACTTTGAACTTTTTGATGTCTTATGCCTTTTGGCACTTTTCTCCCCCTCAGGAGAACCATCATCACCTTGATTTTCATCATGATCGCATTTATGAAAGGCATCATCCCTGCAAGAACTAACTGCGGCAGAAGAATTTTCAAACTTTCGCTTAATAACATCCCATAACTCTAGGTCAACAACTTGATCTTGAAGATCCGTCTTCATCTTCAAATACAGTTGGTGTTAGAGAGCACCTTGTATCAGTTGAAATACTTGTTGTAGGATGAACATTAATAACAATGTTCTCCATGTGAATCTTGAAAAGTTCTTCAATTATCTTTGGTGCATGATCAACAAATTCTTTGGAAATCATGGCAGGTACAGTAGCTTTTGAAGCTTCTATTCTTCTTGACTGCATCAGCCACAACTCTTGGAAGGTTGTCATCAATCAAATCATTAGTGGCATTTGAAGCAATCTTAGGAACAATGTCATGGAGAACTTTATCAACTCTTTCTTTAATGTCCTGAAATTCACGGTTAGTAACATATTTCTTTTCCATTTGCTTGATCATAAAACCTTGACGCCTAAGAGCTACTAAAATGTGTGAGTATTTCTTAGAAATAAGCTTTGCACGTCTTTGAAATAAGGTAGCAGGTGTAGGTGATACGGAAACCGTTAATTCCTCAGCAATAGCCTTATCTGAAGATAGGTCTTTCCTAGGGAATCTAAGGGGTGAGGGAATGGGTGTCTGCATCTTCTTATTCCTAATCTTTGAACTACATGTCCTTCGAGTTCTGACCAATGCATGATAATCGTGATCATCATTGTCATCATCATCATCATTCTTCTTATCGTCTTTCTTCTCTTCCTCCTCATCATCATCATCAACTTCTTTTGGATTTTCCTTATGACTCTCGGGCTCTATGCTAGTACCGGAATCATCTTCATCAAGGAATACGAAATCAATAAACTTACTAGAATATGATTCTTCATCTTCGCCTTATACAATCTTTTCCACATCCTCTTTTAGCAATTGTTCTTTAACTGCAGCCACATTTTCTTGTTCTTCAGCAAGTTTAGCAGTTTTAAGTAAAGCGGGGCTTAGTTGAGTTGCTTTATGAATTTCATCTCTTTTTCTATCATCACTTAGAGGTGGAATAGGAGTACTGGAATTAGGTTTCTGCTATCTAACATGAATCTTAAGAGATGGTTTGGGTGAACATGTCTCTCTAGCAGCTCATTTTCCCTTCTTCTTATGAACAACATCATGAACAAGGTTAGATGTCCTAGTGGCTCTAGGTGTCCTATTCGCTCCTTGGGTAGATTCAATAAGTTGTGGCTGAATCGTAGGAACGTCTACCCTGACAAACTCCTTCGCATAATCCTTATACTCTTGAGTCTCACGGATGTCATCAGCAAGTAAATCATCCAGAATCAATATCCCTTTGATAGTCACATTCCTAGTAGTATACACACTTACCAATGGAACATCATATTTGATATAATGATAATCCTCTTCAAGTCTATGGAATGGAGTCAAACTTTTTCATAAGATCAGCAATAATAAGCATGGTAAACCGAGGATACTTAATTACATCTTTCTTCTGTTGGACGCAGTGTAGAAAATCCCACCATAAAAGACTGGCAAAATCAACATGAACTCTGTTGATCACATCATGAAAGATCTGAAGAATATTGATCTTTGTCTGATCATGACTTGATGTTCTTGAAGTAAGACAGCGGTTGAAGACCTTAAACATCGTCTGCCATGGTTAAGCAAGATTCTTTGTGTAGAAGACATTCACTTTGTCAACTAATCCCTGATAGCCGACAATCTTCAAAAATGGTTGGATAAATTTCAGAGTTGCTGGTGCAATGAATGGATGAGCAGGAGTTTCCACTGGCAGCTTAAGAGTGGCACGGAACATATATACAGTATAAGTGATCTACTGTTTGTCTACCATAAATTGAATAGTCTTATTGGCATTGACAACTAGCTTAACTGACTTCTAGAACTGCTAAAGATACACAGCTGGAACATCAGTAGTTGCAGTTAGTGCATAGCTCAGAGCATGATCAACAAGTAGCTGACCCATAATCTTACACTCCTTTGGACATGGGATGTTTGGAAGCACCATATAGTTGTTGCATTTTCCAATACTCTGGTACTTGCTTGTGACAAGTTGATCAGTCGAAATGATTTGTTATGGTTGTTCCATGATGATTACTATATGATGAAATGAAGTGATTAGTGAAATAATATAAAAATTTAATGTATACAATTTTTATAACATTTTTGTCTCTTTCCACTCTGTCTGTTTTTATATGCTCTATAATGCGTAAATTGTTTTAAATAATTAATTGCCAAGTTTTAAATTTATAAAACTCATCTACTGATGTCTACACGCACTGACAGGCAGAGAACCCGGTCGTATTTAGTGCAGGACTTGGTAAATCCAAGGTCGTCCCAAGAGCTAAGTGTAATAGTTCTAATTTGAAATGTGTCATGGTTTATAAAAATGGTTTTAAGTTGATTTGAAATCTTAACAGAAAAGTAAATACTAGAAGTAAATTGATTTGAAAGCAATAGAGAGAAACATGTGCTAACATAGTCATTTCATTACTAATTGATTCGATAAAATAGTATATATAGAATATATCCCAAATATCAAATAGTAATAGTATATAAAGTATCCCGTATAGATATAAAAGTTACTTGAGGACAAGTAATAGTTTATCTCCTGGATGTCGTATCCTAACGAGAGATGAATTTGAAATCTAAGTTATTGTTTTTAAGTATAAAGCTTGAATATCTTTTAATTTTTGGTTTTTAGTTAAAACAAAAGATAGCGGTAAACTAGATTATACTAAATATTAAGCAAGCTAAAAAGATGAAGAATATATAAAGAAAAATATGCTTGTCAAGTAAAAGCGAATAGATTCTTAAGTGTGATGTTTTAGATCTTAATAACGAAGCTTAATATTGAAAAAAACTTTTTTTTCGAGATATTAATTACTAGTTTAATGCCTACTTAATAAAAGGGCAATCTATGCAAAGACCACCACTTTTTGAAAGCGATAATTTCATTTATTGGAAAAATGGATTCGAGACATATCTTAAATCAAAAGATCTAGATCTTTGGCATGTTATTACTGATGGTGATTTTCAACCCATTATTCAAAATCTGGAAACCAAACTTGATGAGGTTGTCCCTTTTGAAAAACAAACTGATGATCTTAAAAGAAGCCTTGCGAAAAATAACGAAGCCAAAATGGTTATTTACAATGTTTTGCCAAGAAAATAATATGAAAGAATTTTTATGTGCAATACGGAAAAATACATTTGGAAAACTTTGTTAATCACCCATCAAGGTATAACTAAGTTAAAGATAATAAGATCGACCTTTTGGTTCAACAATATGAACAATTCGTTATTTCCGAAGACGAATATATAGAACAAGAAAAGGTTAAAACAAATTTTAATAAACTAAATTAAACTTTTAATTAGTTTTAATCTTAAACTTGTATAAACGAAAATTTGTAAAACTATTTTAATAAAAAAAGTTGGGCCAAGCCCATTAAAAACTTTAACAGTTTAAAAAATGATTAGATCTAAAAAAAATTGTTAACCAAATGAAATATAGAAAAGACGTTTTGCTATCTAATAAGTAATAAGGAGTTATATAATAAGCTAATACTACTTAAACCGAAATAAGCCGAAATTGATTTAAGCACTTTTTTTTTAAAAACGAAACCAAAAGAAATATGCTAAATAAGCTAACCAAACAAACTTTTCTATGTGAAACAAAGTTTAAAATCTATCAAAACCAATAAGCAATACTCGAATCCACAAGCTCTCAAAAAATAAAGGCGTCTTAAGCTTATAAATAAGCTGAGTTTATTCCAACTTGTTGCACCCTTTTTTAGTTTTCGAATTGAGCCTAAACCGAAAGAACCAAAAGATTAAATAAGCTAAAAGGGATGAGCAACTAATGATGAAAAGTAAGAACTAAATAAAATCCAAAATCAAACTGTTAAGAGCTTAAATAAGCTGGGAAATAAGCCACCTTTTAACAGCTTATTGTTTTCAAAATCTAAGAGTAAAATAAGCAAAGAGCAAATAAGCTAATAAATAATACTCGATTAAACTGCTAAAGAAGATCTAAACTATTTATTCGGATAAGCTATAGAGAAAGCATATCCGAAATAAGCTCGGTTCATTTGATTTTGAAATAAGCTATTGAAGTGCTTATTCGAACATCAAGGAAACTGAAAACAAAGGAATAAGAAATAAGCAAAAGAAAAGAGGATTAGGAGAAAAGTAAATAAGCTCAAGTGACTTCCATACACTTCATCCTCATTTCATAATAAACTGAGTACAAAATAAGCTGATCTAATAAGCTATTAAAAGCTTTTAAAAATTGCTAAAATCAAAAGCTAAAACTATCCTAAGCTACTACTACTTTTCGTAAATTCAAAAAAAAACAAAAGAAAACTGAATGATGAATTGCGTAATAATGAAGCTGTGTGGAATTTGATGCCAATAAATAACACAAGTGGGAGGGGTAGTATAGTCCTTTCACCCTTAAAATATCTTCAATCCCCTAATGATATCGTGCCACGTCACCTTTGCCAGCCTGTATCCTAGTATGCAGCAGATGGAATTGCTACCTAGTCCCCAGCATTGCCACGTGTTCCAGTAATAATAATAAAAAGAATTGCATGCAACTGAACTAGTGGGACTCGAACCCTGGTCCTCACAAGCTTCAACGCCTCCCACTACTTAACCATAACCATCTCTGCTATGCCATTTTACTTATAGTAGGATGGAATGAAATTATATTTAACCCCTTCTTTTGGCCTGCTAGATTTATTATAAGGTTCAAATATATTTTTAAACCGATTTATTTAAGGAGTTTTGGGCCGGTTCAATTAACAAGGAAGGTACCATTGGACTCATAATCTCATGCTCTTTCCAATGACATGCTCGAGAAATATTAATGACTTCGTCTTGACTTCAAATAATAAGCAAACTTGATAGAGTCAAGCCTAAAAATCCCTATTTTTGCTCCGTTTTTAATCCTTAGTACATGCGAGACATAAAAATACAAACCAAACATATTTGCAATAATATTAAGCATATTTTATGTTTTTAGTCCAATTAATAATGTTTTATGGGGTTATAAAGATGTGTGTTTTAACACACATCACTAATGCTATGTTGTGTATTTCCTGTACAATGTCTAAGTATTGTTTTATTAGTGGTTCTAAAATCAACAGACCCGAATTGGCATTTGAGGTCTGTCTTATACTTACTTTGCGATCCCAATTCCCCTAAGATCACGAGGGCAGGGCATCCAAGTTCACAGTGATTAAACCCCAACTATCCCAAACACCTGTCTATAATCTAGATAGATTATTAATCCTCTCTAAAAGAGTTCTTGCACTTTTTAAGTGTTTAATGTGATAGAGGCAATAATTTGTTAAATTCCTACATTAGGGATAGATGCCAACCTACCCTAGTACCCTGTTAACCCCATATTCAACTAGTCTGCACAACCCTCAACACTATCAAAACTCAAGGATCAATGATAGACTAATAGGATATCTAATAGAGCAATAATTAGACAAGAAACATTCAACACAACAATAACAAATTCATAACTAGGCTAGCACTTAGAGTGCTTAGCCAGTCATAGCAACAGTAAGATAAGAAATAATGAATGAGATATTGGATCGAAATATCATAATTCTTACAAACAGTGTTGACGAATGATTAAAGCTAAAAACAAGTAAAGTGATTCTCCCTTGGACTACTTGGTGGAATTCTTCGTCTTTTGGAGGCCGTGTTCGCCTCTTGGAACTGTGGTGGAGTGGTGAAAGTGGGTGATGTTGAATGAGCCGAATGAGGGCTTTATTTATAAGTATCGAAAGTGTTACGGCGTAACGGGTATGTAAGTGTTATGCTGTAACCTTGCTTATGTGGGCTTCCATTTTACAGGCTTAAATTGTATTACAGCGTAACTCAAGCGTTGATGTTATGCCGTAACAATGACTCGGATAAGTCATCCTCTTTGACGATGTTGGTTACAGCATAAGTATGATGGAGTGTTTATGCCGTATATCGTGGTGCTGACTCATTTCTTTGTTAATCTTGGTTACGGTGTAACTCCAGCGGAGTGGTTACGCCGTAACTGGCCTTGGGTTAACTTTTTCTTGATTTCCATGTCCAAATCCTGTGTCTCTTGCTCTAATGCTCGTATTTTTCCCAAAAACTAAATATAAGTGATTAAGTATTGTTTTCAGACATTTATAACATAATTACAAGCATTTTCATAAGGAATTTGATACTAAAAAGTATTAATTATTTGATGTTATCAAATATCCCCCAGTTGACTTCTACTTGCCCTCAAGTAGAACTGTGAGAATAATTTATAAAAAGATTTCCCTAATCTAACTCAGAGAAATGAATTCATAATTTACTTATGCTTGAAACATCAAAGTCGAACACCTCACGAAAAAGGGGATTAAAATCACTCAACTCTCATTCTAGTCTAAGTGTTTCATTTTTCGATGTAATCACTAAACTGCACTATCATAGCATGTATTCTATCATAGGCTTGGAAGGTACACACATCTCCACCAACTAGAATTAGGGTCTAAACAGCTCATAAAGGCAACAAGGGAGACACATAGGTTTAACAGGGTGAATCATTCTTTAAATGCAATCTTTACCAAAAGTGTTACACCAACAAGGGCGACGAAACCACACATACACATTCATAAAGACGGAATAAAAAGTGATATTTCAAATTGCTCACTAATCCCTCAATTAGTGCAAAAACCAAAGGTTAGATTGGAGAATGATATAGGGTAGGATAAGACATGGGATACACATTAATTGGTGTTAAGTAAAATACACAAAACAAATAGTCTAAAATAATCAAAGGTTGTCATAACCAGCTATCGTCCATCCATAAGCCCATGTATTCAAGTCCGAAAATTTGATCTTCAATAATAGGCTACTAGCTCCATTCTTCACAATCATACATATGGCTTATAGTTGCATCATCTTTACATTTTTAGCATCACCAGATACTTATAGTTTGCCCATCCTTTAAAATTTTAAACACTTTTTGGTTTTATAACCATAACCAACATGTAATAATTGCTACATAGGTTAATTAATCTTTTTATTTATTTGCCCCTGTAGCATATGATATAATACAGATTACCGCCCTACCTTAAGATGGACCAATTTCAATAGGTTGAGGTGGATGACAGGGGTCATTATAGATTAGTAACGATAGGTCTTCCATGAACGTGTAAAATTTCTGAACTCATTTCCCCGAACCATGGACTTAAGTAGCCAACGATTTTAACGCAAAGAAAATTTAGACTACAGGGTTAAATAAGGCAAAATGGTGTAACGATACATAAACATTAGGGTTTAAATAAGGATTGGCTCGACAATGTGATTTAGGGGTATCTTGCACTAAAAATGAGTGCAACAAAGGGTTTTACACTGGAGGCCAACAAGTTAGTGTAACAAGTCGATAAACATATACATATAGGCTGTTTGGCTTACTTTCTAAGATGTTTCCTTCTTAAAATGATGTACATGTCAAGCTCTAAAGCCTATAATACTACCGGCACACTCATATTTTTGGTGGATTTTTATATAATAGATGAAAATGGAATCATTAAGCTAAACCTCACCAATTGAATTAAAGGGTAATAGTGTGCTCGACAAATATTCATTCTAGTTGAATAAAAAAACATGTCAATTTTTTTTAAATTGGCACAAATTTTCAAAGAAAACTAGAAAATCAAAGGCAAATATAGGTCAAGTGGTAATTCTACTCCCATCCACCCCACATGGTTTGTATAATGTCCCTATTGTAAATTTAAGGAAATGAAATTATAAGAGTAAGAGTAGAATTAGAACAAAAGACTCCCTTGAGCATTGCTCTATACTTCAAATGATAATGGCAAGAGATCATCTCTTGACTCTCGTATCCTGAGCAAACTCGTATCCTCTAAAATCACTAGACAAACAAAAAGCATTAAATGTTTAAAATATAATAATATAACAAAACCTAACTCACTTTCGTAGGAATCACAGTTGCATTTAACATATGCAACAAGCCTTATAAACCACTTGGTGGCCCAAGTGGACGAGTGAAGTCTCATGAGGGTTTCTAAAGAACAAACTGACAAAGTTCATTTAATTATACAAGGTTTTGTAAATGTTTCAAACTAAATTTAGGTTTTCAGAAGGGGATTATGGCGTAATCATGATTTTGGTTACGCTGTAATCATGTGTTTGTAAAATTTTGAAAGTTTTGACTAAGGAAAAGTTTCGGCGTAACTAAGACAGCAGGTTACGCCATATATACATATGTTACGGCGTAACCAAAGTGGTTACGCCCTCACAGAATCCTTTTTTACCACATGAAAAAGAGTCAAGGAGACCTCGAATTCCATTTCATTATTTTGAGAACCTGCAAAACTAAGTGAGAAACATAGAAACTAACTAATATGCTGAAGCAAAACATAAATTTTAAGATAGGTGATGCGGTCGTCGTAGGACTTCTACACGAAGTTTTACAACTTCCTAGGCAGAGCACCTAATGGTTGTAGTAGTAGTATAGGCAAGACTCGGGGGGTTGTTATCATTCACTCTGGGAATAGGTTGGGAAGGCTTGATCATGGTCTAACAGAATTCTAAAGGTTGAAAGAAGATTATTTTTGTGTTTTTATATTTTATGGAATGCAAGTAAATCATATATTTAAAAGGAGGATTGGTTTTAGCTATTAAACTAAATAACGACTACGCTAATGGTGATAATAATAAGATAAAAGACTGTGTTTATTTAATCATGTATTACTCCCTAGATTGCTTCTCCTAGTGTTGTTGCTTTGTTACCCTTATGATGTGTGTAACTATTTCCTAAGTCATGAACGAATTACAAGGCCCCTAGGAGTACACTAAGTGTAATATGAAGACTATTACAAGGCCCCTAGGAGTACACTAAGTGCATGTGAAATATATTAAGAGTGGATCAACCATATTAGGGAGCAATGTAGTATAAAGACTATTATCCGATGGTATCTTTTCTACACAATCATGTTTTCCAAGATATATCAACAACGATGCAGACAAAAGCTGGTTTTCTAAGACCTAACATGCACATCCATCACAAGAAGCAACACTACTAAGATCTACATTCTAGGTTTCATATAATCATAAATAAACACAATAGGAGGTTTAGCCAAGCATGTTAAAGATAAAGCAAGAACATAGATGAATCAAACAACACATAGACATATTAAATGATTAAATAAACCTTACTTGATTAAAACATGAGTTGGAGGAAGTACAATAGGGTTTTTAGGCCCTAAAATCATCCCTAACAGCTGCTAAACGAACTAGGGTTCATACCTTATTTTTATTCTAAAGTTACACCCTCAAAACCCTAATTTTGGGTTTGTATATATAGGAAAATTATTGCGACGGCGTCACGTTTTAATTGTGATGTCATCATGAAAGAGAATATTCTAGATAATGGGTTAGGTCATGTACTCTGACGCCGTCATGAGATCTAGTGACGCTGTCTTGGTCTTCGTTGTGACAACGTCACGTTATATTGGTGATGCCATCTCCAGCCACTGTAGAGAAATTCTTGAGCAATGTTGGTGTAGGTACGTAGTCGTGTGCGTTTCTTTTCTAAATGAGCCCAAGTCACGTGTAATTCTTCCAAATGTCTTCCAAATGCAAAATACTTGAAAAGGAACGATTAAGTACCTATTTTGGGCATAAACACACGATTTATGGGGTTAAACGACCCCAAAAAAGAATATAAAATGACACCTCATCAAATACCCCTACACTTGGGATTTGCTTATCCTGAAGCAAATAAGCTTTTCTACCTAGACAATAACAATATGAAGGGTCATTTTACCTACTCTTTAAAAATATTTTACAACACAACCTTCTAGACCTCGTAATTAAAAGCACGAAAAGTATATACTAGCACCTCACATAAGTGTTTGGGATTCTCTCTTTCACTCGGGTGTATAATAAATTATATCATAAGGGGGAAACAAAAAATCAACACTCATTACCTGTCATAGTATATAAATTACCATGGGCTTGGTAAAGGATCAAACCTCCACCGCTAGATGTAAGTATTATTCATTACTATCTAAGAGGTCTTTTAAAGGGTTCTGGGGTTTAGGTGTAAGATAACATATAAAGGAAACGGATAGGATAGGATACATTTAGGTGGCTTTGGGTGAATTTAGAGTGGAAGGGTTAGCTAATTATTTACATGAATACACTTTGGTTTGGTTGCTAAGCCAAGACTCGGACGAAGATATACAAACTCTACACAACTCTACATCAATCTCTTTCTTTTTCTTTTCTCATTTTTTAATAACATAATACATCACATGGGGTTTATAATACGTACCCCTACACTTGAGCTTTTACATGCTCGATATTTACAATCTAACTAATGACCCGTATTGAGGTGGATCAAAATAACATGGAGATCATTTGACAAACATATGTAGGTATTGACTTAACTTTTCTTCCCTATTCTTTCATGAAATAAATACTACCATGAATCCCAATCGTCCCAAAACTATATTTACAAGGATAAAGACTTAGCAACTGTGTACTCAAATAATTAACTTGGGTTATCACAATAATATACTAAAAGTGAATACATATAAGGTAGGCTAAGGATTTTTAGGTGTAACGATTGGTTTAAAGGGTGACAATGCTCTTCATTAATAATCTAGAATCTACCAGAAAATTATGAGAACCGTGAAAAATGATAGGCTCAGAGGGTTGTACTAAGGGTATCCTGCACTAATAATAAGTGCATGGCAAGGGTGTGGGATAGTTATATGATCGGTGTGACCATCATAACAATTACAGGTTTAAAACATAGGTTAATCCTAATGCCTCTTAACAAGCAAATCCTAATACTTACTATGCGGTCTCGGGATGCATCACAATAACAAGTTCTAGAATTTAATATGCTACCGGTACACTCTCATAATCCTAAAGTAACCAATACCAATGTTCCAAAAAAGGCTACAAAACCACGCACACACATCTGTAACAACAGAATAGACACACATGATTGCTCACTCCTTAACTCGAACAAGCTAAAGGTATAATATCTAAGGGCGAACCTCACATTGTGGGGGTGGAATTTGAGGGTTTTTGTGCTAGTAATATAAATTCCTATCCATGAGACGCTATTAATACTTGGTTTTCGTCGGTATGTGTCATAAAAAAATTTAAATTTGGGTAAAAATCACCTCTTATGTTATGTTTTGATATATTACCCATCATTTTAAGGACAAATCAAATGGCAAATGAAAGAATAGTTTCTAAGGTTTATTTCTCCCCCTACACTTAAGTCGAACATTGTCCCTAATGTTCTCTAGAAGTACCCATACGAACGAATAAAAGGAAAAGAAAACAAGGAAAAGAAACTAGTACTCCCCTGGTTTGCTCAATAATGGAGAAGAAACATGTGATAACTGGTTAAATTGTCCTCCAAGAATCATCCAATGAAACTTCCTAAGAACTTCCAAGCTTCTTCTCATAAAATATAACCTGTAATCAAAGACAAAGACAACTACACCAAGCATAAAATGTGCGATAGACATATATACAATGTGAATTTAGGGTTCGACTTGATAGATAGGATGAGAGAATTGTTAAAATCATTAGGTTTTGCAGGTTTACAATAGAAGAATACATATTTTAAATGTTGTGTAAGTTTTATTTTCAAAAATAATTAAAAACTTTTAGTTTTTTGGACCTGGGCGTATGACGCCGTTAGGGTTGTTGTGACCCTGTCACAGGTGTCGTGGTGACGGTGTCACATGTAAATCGTGACGCCATCTCCACATTTTGTGAAAACGAAATATTTGTTTTTGATAAAAAAATTTCCTACACTTGATTCCATATGTTAATTCCTGTACAAATAGGTGCATAAAACTTGAGATTTGACAATTCAATCATATGACTCAAAACTGACGCGAATTTATGTAAACAATTTATTTAACATGCTTGAACTTGGCTCAAAAGCCGGATAAATTCCCCTATACTTATTATTTGCAAAATACCTTTTATTGAAATTAAGACGAGGTTAAAGACAAACAAAGTATGATTACAAGATAGTTCAAACACAATAAAACAAACTATAAAGAATTAAAACACACATGACACTCCTAATTGCGGGAAAAGTAAATTGGATTGCCTCCCAAGAAGTGTTTTTCTTTATTAACGAGTCTTGTAGCTAGACTCGAAGTCACACTTCCTTACGTGACTTTTCCATCATCCTTGAGAGTTGCATCATCGTCTTTGTTGGTGTCCAATAAGTTCTTTTGATATGGCTTCACTCGTTGTTTATTAATGATAATTTCACTTCCTTCTTCATCGTACAGCTCAATTGCTTCGTTTTTCATGTCTTTGCTTACTGTAAATGGACCATACCATCTTGACTTAAGTTTTCTAGGGAATAGTCTCAATCGTGAGTTAAAGAGAAGTACCTTATCTCCTTTTTCATAGTTAATTGACAATTTTATTCGTTTATCGTGCCACCTTTTTGTTCTTTCTTTATATGAGATGGATGATTCGTAAGCTTCAAGCCGCATATCATAAAACTCATTAATCTGTAAGAACCGGTTTTCCCCAGCTTTTGTGAGGTCCATGTTGTAGTTTTTTATGGCCCAATATGACTTGTGTTCCAATTCAACAGGAAGGTGGCATGCCTTGCCATAGATTATCCTAAACGGGGTTGTTCCTAAAGGGGTTTTAAGCGTTGTACAAAATGCCCATAATGCATCATCTAATTTATAGGACCAGTCCTTCCTGTTGTTCCCAATGATTTTTTAAGAAGGCACTTTATTGCACGGTTCGTATTCTCGACATGTCCGTCTGTCTGAGGGTGATATGCTGTGGAGAATCGATGAACCACTCCATACCTCTTCATTGCTTTCTCTATTTGGTATGCAGAAATGAGTACCCTGATGACATCAAATAACGCCTAGTTTATAGCATCATTTATCACATGTTATTAACCCATTTTGTATAGTATTGCAAAGAATTGTTACTTAATCATTTATATTTGAGAATTGCAGTAATTATGGAGTAATTGGTGAAAGTTAAGGCGCGCATTTTGAAGCTTAAATGAAGTTATTTTGAAGATTACTATTCTGAAGACCAATACGACGTATCCATTAAGGAAGATACGGCGTATCCATGCCTGCACTCACTAAAGACCACAGAGGAATAAGCTCAATACGCCGTATCTAGAGGACTTAATACGCCGTATTCAAGATATGGAATCAATATAATATTCTGGAAGATATTAAGCGTGGTCCCTACTCCAAGAAATCCCCAATAAGCCATATCTGACTCTTAGATACGCCGTATCTAACCGACTACCAGACCCTATAAATACAAATCTCAAAAACGAGTTTTAAGTGTGCTAAATCATATTCTCAATACCTAAACCACAAAAGTTGATTTTCAGAGGAGAAAAAGAGCAGAAGAGGTCGAGCAACGTATTCAATTCCATATAAGACAACATGTAATTCCATATACTTTAGTAATCGTTTAGTTTTTAGTATCATTCGTTAACTCGATTAGTTTACCTTGGCTAAATAATTACTCTTGTATTTATTATGACGTTTGAAGGCTAATACCCTCGGGTATTAGCCATAGTTATGAAGATCTGAATGTTTGGTATTTGTTTATCTCGATTTCTTGATTTATCGTTGAGTGCTTGTTTATGTTTATCAATTTATATTTGTTTACGCACTTTTGTATGCGACCTATCATTCAACTGGATCTAGTGAAGCGGACCAACCAAATTTAGAGTCCGGGATAGCTCTTTATATAGTGATTTATACATCTAGAATTATAGTTACACAAATATTGTCCTTCTAAGTCTGTGTCTAGGATACGCTTCGGGCTTAACTAGTTAATTGGATATTACCAATGGTTTATTGATCGTGTTAACTAGCAGGTGACCTTGATAATTCAACAAGTAATGTTCTGATTCTATTGGATAGTTGGACAAGTGGACTACTAGTGTATAAACTGCCATTAAGCGGTAAGTGGGTAAAGTCTTTATGAGCTAGG
>BQNB010119569.1:0-20791 GCA_026074375.1 Tanacetum coccineum
TAAACGTATATGCATCTAATTAAAAGCTTGAAAACATATTATGATGCGTTATAATGCATCTAAGATTATAGAGATGCATCTAATTTAAGTCAATGCATCTCGGATATGTGGTTATAGTTACTTCTTATCATTCTTATTTTAAGAAAACTTCTCATTTGATCTTTATATTATATATATATATATATCACTCACACCGATTCACCGACATGGCTAATTGATAGGATCGGTAGACAATGCCATAACAACAACACGAATTATCGTTTCAGATTAATTTTCACACCCAGCAGCATAGCATGCGTACTGTGCAGGTAAGTAACAAAACAAAAATTATAACTACTGTTTACCTATGTACACATACAACAATAAGATGCATATGAACAGATGCAAATATTCTTCTTTATAAGTGTTACTGAAAACATATTTTTCATTAGACTACAACTAAAGATGATGCAACAAGTATTTGGATGATTGTGCAACAACCATCAGAATCCTACCTAAGTATAGTGATCCTAAAGACACAACCCTAGTGTAATAAGCTCAACAAAGACAAAAACAATATTTTACTTCGACCAACGTGCGACATCTAGAACTTTTATGTTTCAAGCTTGGATCAAGAACCAAACTCCTAAAACATCTAGTACCAAGTTCCTACACCAAAGCTTAAAATCGCAAATGATTTTTTTAAAGTTCTCGAAAAGTTCCACAAGATCGGGTATGTTGGTGCATAAAACTTTTGTAAAGGAAGTTTTTCTTGTTAGTGCAAATATTACGATATTTAATCTATACGATCTCTTTATGTTTTGATGATGACAAACATGTGACTTGTAATACATAATATAAAGTACATTAGTTACTCGTAATCACAAATCATCAATGCATATATACATGAACATCTCTTGACGTCTCAAATCTGCATCAACACCGATGTTTGTTTGCACTCGACGTAAATCACATAAGGTATGTACAAACAAACATCAAACTTGTAGGATGATCAAAGAAATAAGTTTTTGTCTTAAAACTTCACATTTTTATAAAAGTGACAAAACAATTTTTCAAACATCAATTAGATAAATTATTTTTGAATTATAAAGAAATGTTTAATGTAGTAATTATTTCAAAATTCAAATCTTGTTATTTCCCCCCCAAAACAAGTGTCACTTTCACCAGACAAGTTTGTCACCACAAAAAGACAAAAACAGGAGCGTCTGTCGGGGCGGTCCCTTAATTAGGCTGGTGGCCCCCTAATATATCTGGGACCGCCATTTCCTGACAGGCTGTTTTTCAGCTCCTATAAATAGTGGGCCACCTCCAACTATTTTCATAACCCTTTTGCACGATTTTCTTTCAGTTCTTTCTCTCTCTAGATCTCACTAAATCTCTCTAAATATTTGATCATTCAACTTGGTTAATCTTGTTTAAATGTGATCAAATCTTCTATCCTTTCCTCATTTCCTCAAGTGCAAGAGAAGAACTTCGGTCATCTTTAAGATCCGAAGTTATGTAGTCTAGTTAATCCATTTGTAACATTTGTTACATATAGATCGAGTCCATGTCTTCCAATATTTAGTAGTGTGTAGATCCAAATGATGTATATATTTAGATGGGTTGATTGTGGGTTGGTTAGTATTTTAGGCCTTACAATACAATGGTGAAGTGGTAGATTGGTTCTAGCTAAGATTAGGACACGACATCTAGCTTAGTGTCGGAAAATAATGTAAGCAACGCGGTTTATGTGTTTAGGCCATAAAACACAAGGTTTGTTATGTTGGGCCATAAAACATAACGGGGTTGGTTATACCCGAAGAAGAACTCGACATCTAGCTTAGTGTCGGAAAAGTCTTCTATCATGTGTTTTTTAAAATCGTTGAACATAATTTTTCAAAAAGAACTTTCAATGTCAACTTGTCCACAATATAAGTTATGGTATCTTTCTATAAAAAGTGGTGTTTGTTAAAATTGTGTGTTCAACACTCCCTTCCTCGAATAAGTTTTAAAGAATTGTAGTACGTACAATGTTCACTAAGGCATCTCACTCCGTCTTCAACATTTTGTGGTGTCATATCAATTTTTCATTCCAATGTCAAGTTTTAATAAATATTGGTATCCCACATATACTGTTGAAGGGGAGCAATCTGAAAAATGAATTCATGCAATATCGTGGTATAATTTTTCTCCCCATGGAATTTTTCATGTCAAATTTTAATCAATTGGTATTTCAAATACTAAGTGTTTTATTATTTAAAATAAGGGGAGAAAATTGTAATTAAAATATGATATAGAAGAATGTGATCTTTAAGACTCTAAGTGCAACTCTTTCCTACATGTGCTAAATAATTTCGAATATCGGAGCACATGTGTAAGGGGAGTATTTGAAAATAACAATGTCAGAAAATGGTTTTATGGTTTGATCTCATACCCAACAACCTATTAATTTCATGACGATTCTGAAGTCATAAGGTGGTTAGGTTAGGAATAAGTCCTACAATCCAACCAGAACCGGAGGGATTTACCTAAGGACATTCCATAGTTAGAAATAGCAGTCCTTAGGTATGATTGGAGAAGAATGTGTATAAGGGAAAATGCCGACTAAGATTGAGCTAACACTGGAACAATCACAAAAAGGTGTTAGTAATGACGTCTTGGTAAGCATTGAAGGGGTTGAAGAATTAAAAAGAAATGTATAGATACAGGGTGAAAAGAAAGAAGCCCTCCAAACAACTTAGGTAGAAACCTAGTCAATACGTAAACTATCAAAATCACAATGATGATTATTGATATTGAAGAAAGTCGTCATGGACCCAGTGATACAATGCACAACCCTTCCCAGCCATTCAGGTTTCTCTCAAAAGAAAATTATCTTATTTGTCATGGAGATACACACATTATCTATTAACATCTCATTTCGAGATTGTTAATATTGAATAGGTAGCAGTCTGCTCTAGCCTTCGATTACTAAAACCAAAAGTGCACAAATCGAGTCTAGAGCAAGAAGAGATCAAATTATAAATCTCATTAGGACACAATATCAAAATACTCTTGCTGAACACCATAAAGTTTACAAGTTGTAACAAAGAGTCCTACGCATTATCCTTGAGATCTTGCCAAAACATCCGAGTGATACTTAAGTATTCACAGTGAAGATGGAAATCCTGCTTGAGCCAACATCAAACAAGCTCTTGGTAGGTGACTTGCAAGATTCTATATGAATTAAGCTTGTGATAACTGGATATCAATTTTGGTCTAGTAAATGAATTGACGACTTAATCAGAAAGATAGTAACTATCTGATTCACTCTTACCGTGTTGTCTGCTTTGAGACGTTCCGGTAATGAGAACTAGCAAGCATGGTGAATCTAATACATCTGTGTTAGAAGATCCTACGCTTTGAGCTGGAAACCCTGTCAAGGAGATTCTTTGAATCTACCTGATCACATGTATAGTATTTATACTATAAAACGGGAAACCGGAGGTTAATGCAACCGAAGTCAAGATGAATGACAAAGCCATATTCATCTTTTATTGCTAACTGTCTTATTTCAGGTTTAGACGACGGTGTTGCAGCCTCATTCCAGCGAAGTCGGATTCATAAACCACATGCTCATACTCAAGCTTTCAAAGTCAATCGTTCAACATCAAGATAGTTGATTCTAATCTTCCCCACTATCAAAGAGCCTCAAAGTCAAATAAAGAATCATCAATTGGGGAGATTGTTAGACTTATAATCATATATGTCAAACAAGAATGTAACAAGTATGAGCATGTTGGTCAAGAGCACAAGTTGATCAAGAAAGTCAAATCAAGATGATTCAAGTCAAGGAGATGATGCAAGATAACGATCTCAAGAACTTAAAGTCAAAAGGAATTCAGGCTCAGATCAGAGTCACAAAGCAAGAAAGAACAAAGCCTTTACAATCAAGACAAGAAACAAAACAAGGCAAAGCATAAACGTCACAAGTCATATCTACACGTCATCGTATACATGAACGGAGGAGTGTGAAGAAAGAGACCTCAACATTGGGGGAGATTGTTAGCCTTAATTTTATATAAGTCGAACAAGAATGTTATCGGTCTTATTAGTCGTAATTAGTCTTGTTAAGTAATAGGCTAGTCGGGTTCAACGGGCTTGGTTTGTAATCTAATATTGTCCGTGTTGCGGGCTCAAAGCCCAAGTTTAGCCAAGCCCGGCCCAAGTAGAAAAGCCCACAAGCCACTTATGGCTCAAGGGTATAAAAGGACCCTCTCTACACAATGAGAGGTGTGATCTGGTTGCCCTTTTCCTTCAATTTAGTGTATGTGTAAACCTTCCCCTCTTTATTTCTCTCTAATAATTCATTCACTTTCCTTATCTTCTTTTCTATCTTTGTTTGCCTTTTTTTATTTTTTTAAAAAATTTGGTATAGCTTATTGTTGTGAAATGGATTAAGCTTTTGGGATAACATTTGGGATAACATTTGTGAAATGGATTAAGCTTATTGGTATTTTTTCATTACTACAATTTCGAAAATTACAAGATTAGTCCCTGGAGTTTAAGTAATCATTCTTGCACTACGTCCTTACCAAGTTGTTTTATACCCCTCTTTGTTATAACAAGGTTTTTCAACCGTCGTCCTTATTTGAACCTTAATCAACCGTTTCTCATTTAAAGCTCAAAATTTGTGCACCGTTCATCGTTTTGCTCAACAAATCATTAACAAAAGTTCAAGTTCTACGACAACAACAACGATTTCACCAACAACAATTAATTTTTTATTTCGCGGTTTTTTTCTTGATTTTAGTAAAATCCTACCGTAAAATATCGATTTCTTTCTTTATACGGTTTAAAATCACATGAATTGTAAAATCCCGTGAATGTTAATTGATAACAACAACACAACAAACACGATACATAACACTAAAAACGATCTGAATAAGATTCACTTAAACGTCAAAACGGCTATGGAATTTGGATTTTAATGTCAAGTGATCACGAAGTTGATTTGGTATCCCTTATTTGAGCTTTGAAGTGGGTTTCACGAAGGCGTCTACTTATTTCATCATCGAGACTTCCTTCTACTTTCTACCCCTTTTCTTCAAACCCAATCTAATCTTTGACACTTGCTTGAACTATACAGTTATGGAGGGAGACTTGGATTATCTAGTTAACCCGATGTAAGGAGTTACATTGTAGTACTCACGGGTTATAGCTATCCCTTAAAGAGTTTACATTGTATGTGCTCAGTGCATCACACCCGCAGATGCCGATGTGGATAGTCTCAAGAGGTGTTGTACTTATTTTGCTCTTAGTTGAGTGTATAGGGTACTTAGAGGCTTTCTTTTGCACCGTTCTTCAATCAACAACAGTCAAGCTTAAGTAACAAATTTGGGGAATGTTACTTCATTTTCAAGTTTGGTATATCAGGTTTACTTCACCAAGTGGTCACAGCAATAGCCGACAGAATACGAGGTTGGTACAGTTAGCATAGAGTAAAAGGTTGAAATGTGATCAGCAATTCTCACGGGATATTTAAAGCTACTGAACGTCAATGATACTTCACAGTCTCAACAAAATCTTTCAAAGTTCTTCAATGTCTTTCATAACTTTTCAAGATTGTTGCTTATGACAAGAACTTCTCGTGTATATGATCGTCCACGTCAATGATGCTTCCGAGAGTTCGAAACCATCATGGGGGAATACGTGTACTTTTGATACTTTGATGCTATCAGGTCAACTTCCAGGGGGAAGTAGTTTATACTACTTCACTTAGTATGGTTTGTGAAGTATTCTGCATGCGTGAGAAGAACTGTTGCTGATCTCTTGCATGTTCCCCCAAACGGATAATCACCAAGACCGAATGTCAAAGAAGCAGTATTAGTTGGTGTGATTGGTTGTTTCTTCTACTAAATTCCGCTGTGCACTTTAAATGTCAATGTTAAAAGATCGTTCAAGCTACATCAACGTTTCAGAATCTGCTCAAGATACGGATGTTGGTTTGGGGGGAAGCTGATTCAGAAACTTCGCTGAAAGTGAAAAAAAGAAAAAATAATTATATTATATAATATATTGGGGCAAAAAGGAGTCTATGAAAAAGCTTTAAAGACATCGTGGCATGAATTGGGGGGAAGTTAATCCAACTCATGCATACTACAATGGTTCCAGAACAAGTCAAGACAAAGAAGATCCAAACTGGAGTACAAGTATCAAGAGAAAAACGTCATCTTCACCATTGGAAGTGCCTTGGATGTCATTTTATTTTGTTGTATTTATACTTGATAGGAACATTATAAGTAATTCGGTATGCCCACATATTAGGGGAAGATTGTTAGCCTTAAAATATGTCGGCTAATACGGAATTACATTAGTTTATATTAGCCGGACACGCAGAGACTAGAAATGTCAAGTGTAGTAAGTAGATCGTGTCCAGGGCTATATATATCCCCTCCATACTTCCATGAAGGGGTGAGGATTCATTTCACTTGTAATAAGGTATGTGTTTCTCTCTCTAGAAAACACACATCTTTCCTTTCTCTCACTAAATAATATGGCTAAACATTTGTTCAATCCTCCCCGACCTCCGGATCATGTCTTTTGTTATGTGAATCTTTAGGAATAACAATTGGCATCAGAGCTAACAAGGGGTGTATTGTATAATTTGTTTGTTGGTCCGGTTACTGTTCATTTCCTGTTCACGTCACTGTTTATGTACTTTTCACTGTTCATCGTTTTTTCTTTCTTTTGAACAAGTCAAGGAGGTTGTTTGTTACTGTTATATGTTCACTCATCATTTCTGGTTTCAAATCTGCCATTTTTTATGCTTAAAAGTCAAGATCTGACCTGGGTTTATGGTTGTTTCTTCATTGCGTTTTGACCAAAAAGAAGAAAGTACATATTGCGTTTTGGCAGGTTGCGTTTTGGTTATCAAGATTTGATTGCGTTTTGACGTTGCGTTTTGACGATTGAAGACCTTTACGATGAAAACATAAACATCACGCTGCCCAAATTTTTGAGACATTGCGTTTTGTCTCAAAACGCAAGTTTGCGTTTTGACTCGAGATGGGTTGCGTTTTACTCAAGAGCGGGTTGTGTTTTGCCCCCCTAAGACCCTAGTTGCGTTTTGACTCAAGAAAAAAAAGGGAAAAAAGAGGGGGTTGCGTTTTGATAGGTCTTGCTTGGTTGCGTTTTGTTATACCAAGAACCGGGTTGCGTTTTGCCTCTTGCTTGGTTGCGTTTTGGTATACCACGACCCAAACCGAGTCAACTCGGTATTTACCGAGTTGACCCGGTCAACTCAAAAGAGTCAAGACTGCCAACATGATATCAAGTCATAAGAAAATCAGACTCGACAGACTCGTGACCATATCGACAACAACAACCAAAACAACATCAACAGCCTAACAACATCGTCACAATCACAATCCATCAAATCCACAATCAAGCTAACCTAACCCTCGTCACAAATCCCAACTCCAACTCCATCTCCATACAACGACAAGACTCGAAAAAATCATAACAATGATCTCAGTTTCTTTTCATGTGTTTCAACTACTTCAAGACCATTAAATGATCATCTACACGAAAGTAAAACTCCTCATCGATCTGTGAAGGTATAAAACCTTTTCAATATTCGAAAATAGAGAAGGATTTATAACAATGCATAGTCGACTATATTCACTATCTAAGTCTTTTTCGTCTAATGATGATTGGTCATTACTAAAGTATTCGGTTTCGGAAAGTACCTCATTCGTTTGCTTTAAGCCATAAGACATTTTTAATCATTTGTATGCTTCTCTTATCTCCGTCGCTATCACTCCAACATTTCCAACAAAAGCTCTGTGATATAGATTCTCGACGTTTTTGGACATTCACCATTGAGATGATTTGGATTCACCGCATTTAAAATCCTTTCCTTTTCGATTTGGCCAATTTTTGTCATCCTTATATTTTTGGAATGGATTTCTTTCATGTGTGGTTGTGTAACAAATCTACCTGCGTCTTGTTGAAAAATTTCTTTGAAGTTTCTTACGGCGCCTATGCGCATATTCATTCGTCTTCACTATAGGAAACTTGAGCTCTATTTTTTCATAACTAGAATTCTTTCTAGCCTTCAATGAATGGATCTTTTTTGTTCTTCTTTTGATTTTGACCGTCTCGCGAATCGTTTTTTTATTATTTCTTCATAAACTTTCAAAATTTTACAATGCAGTTCATCAAGTAGTAGAGTTCGGTTTTAGATTCTTTTGATTCTTCAATAGCGTAAACTTTTGCGCGCCATTTAGGATGAAAGATTCCTATGGAAATTTCTACACAATGTTGCTAGGAAAATAACTTTCATCATGTGCTTTTAAGCTAGTAATAATAGTGTTAAATTGAGAAAATGCATTATACTATTGATTCTCTTTCCGGAATCGTTAAATAGTTCTTTTGTTAAAACTAGAAGATCTAGTTTATTATCTTTGACTTGATTTATTTCCACGTGGTGAGTTACTTAGTATATGAAATTCTAATATCTTTTGAGGTTTTACAAAAAAATTTCTTTCGTATTCTTTATTGTGGCATAGAATTATAAATTACCATTTTAGCCTCATTATTTTTAGTAAGTTCTTTTTTTTAAATCAGTCGTTTTGATTTATAAATAGGTACTATTTCATCCTTTTTTGTTTAGGAGTATATTTGAAAAAGGGAAGGAAATCACCATGGTTAATAACATGCCAACAAGATATAGATCTTTTGACTTCACATAAAGTTTGTCAAATCTATTTTTACAATTAGTGAACTCCAAGTCACAATTTCAAATAGTGGTCGGTATTTGCTAGAGATTGTTTTCAAGCCTTCTTCTCATTTCTCATAACCTCGTCTAAATTATCCAAGAAACACAAAACCACCTCAACCTTATTTCTCATGTTGTCTTCTCATTCCTCCAACCAATATACTTGGATCACCTACCTTTTCCTCATTCCTTCAACCTATACACTCGATGTACCTACCGCCTTGTCTTGCCTACTTCTCACCACTCATGACCTTTTCTAAACTATCCAAGAAACACACAATCACCTTCACCTTTATTTTTCATATCCTCTCCTCAAACTCATATACTTGGAGCACCTATCTTCTTCTCATTCCTCCAACATATATACCTGGAGCACGTATACTCTTCTCAAACCTCCAACCTATATGCTCCAACCATAATCCACATTATACCTTTTTGCTTCAACAAAAGAGGGAGAAGGGAGTGTAAACAAGTAACTTTTAAACACTACTATGTGTTATAGTTTACATAGTTTGTCATCATCAAAAAGGGGGAGATTGTTAGTGCAAATATTACGATATTTAATCTATACGATCTCTTAATGTTTTGGTGATGACAAACATGTGACTTGTAATACGTATTGTAAAGTACGTTAGTTACTCGTAATCACAAATCATCAATGCATACATACATCAACATCTCTTGACGTCTCAAATCTGCATCAACACCGATGTTTGTTTGCACCCGACGTAAATCACATAAGGTATCTATAAACAAACATTAAACTTGTAGGATAATCAAAGAAATAAGTTTTTGTCTTAAAACTTCACATTTTTATAAAAGTGACAAAACAATTTTTCAAAAATCAATTAGATACATTATTATTTAATTATAAAGAAATGTTTAATGTAGTAATTATTTCAAAATTCAAATCTTGTTATTTTTCCCCTAAAATAAGTGTCACTTTCACCAGACAAGTTTGTCACCACAAAAACACAAAAACAGGAGCGTTTGTCGGGGCGGTCCTTTAAATAGGCATGCGGCCCCCTTAATTATCCGGCGGCCCCCTAATATATCTGGGATCGCCGTTTTCTGACAGGCTGTTTTTCAGCTCCTATAAATAGTGGGTCACCTCCAACTATTTTCATAACCTTTTTGCATGATTTTCTTCCAGTTCTTTCTCTATCTAGATCTCACTAAATCTCTCTAAATCTTTGATCATTTAACTTGGTTAATCTTGTTTAAATGTGATCAAATCTTCTATCCTTTCCTCCTTTCCTCAAGTGCAAGAGAAGAACTTCGGTCATCTTCAAGATCTGAAGTTATGTAGTCTAGTTAGTCCATTTGTAACATTTGTTACATATAGATCGAGTCCATGTCTTTCAATCTTTAGTAGTGTGTAGATCCAAATGATGTATATATTTGGATGGGTTGATTGTGGGTTGGTTAGTATTTTAGGCCTTAAAATACATTGGTGAAGTGGTAGATTGGTTCTAGCTAAGATTAGGACTCGACATCTAGCTTAGTGTCGGAAAATAATGTAAGCGACACGGTTTATGTGTTTAGGCCATAAAACACAAGGTTTGTTATGTTAGGCCATAAAACATAACGGGTTTGGTTGTACCCGAAGAAGAACTCGACATCTAGCTTAGTGTCGAAAAATAATGTAAGCATTGGTATAAGGTTTTCTCTGCCGAAAGGGAGCTTGTTGATTAGTGAAGTAACTCTCGAGTTGGATACTCGAGGAGTGGAGTAGGGCGAAGAGGAGCTTCGTGACCGAACCACTATAAATCACCGTGTCAGTTTGCATTTTCTTTTACCTTTCGCTTTACTTATTTCTTTACATTTACCGCTTTACTTTTATACTTGCATTGTGTTCATAATTGTGTGAATGGTTGTGTATATCTTGTTAGTTAAGGTTGTGTAGCTCTTTGTGCTAAATATTGTGAGTATGATTATATTGTTAGAATATGTGTTAGCTATTATAAACCAATTATCGACACTTCTTATATTGCGTCAAACTTGATTGGTGATTTGATACAAAAGATCTAGTCTGAAACCTCTTCTGGAGGCGGTCCCATAAATCAGGCGACCCCCTTATATATTGGCGGCCCCCATATATATATGGGACCACCGGTAGAAGAGTGATGTAATATTTGATTTAAAGTTTTTTTTACGGAAACATATTCACCCCCCTCTACGGTTTCCACATTTCTAATTTTGAGTTTTTATACCTTTTTAATGCACAAAAAACGAAATTTTGATGCAAAAAAATAATAATTCGATGCACATAATTTTTAACTTGTTATGGTTTGATGCGCAATAAAATGTTGATGCAAAAAGTCAAAAGAAGTTGGTTACGAAAACGAATTTTTGATGCACAAAAAGCGATTTAATTCACAAACATTTTTTCATAATTTTTTTGGGCAAAACTATCCACTTTTAGAAAAACTTCCTTTACAACTTTTTTATGCACCAACCATACACGATCTTGTGGATATTTGTCTTTTTGTTTGTGTGTGTGTCTTTTTTTGTATACCTGGGTTTCAGACTCGACATTGCAAGCCAACTAATGCCAGGGCGACTATGGGCGACTATCCTTTTGGATAGCCCAGAGTTGGGGCAGGTGAACCTCCGTGGCCAATGGGGGGTTAATTTTCTCCCCAGGGTTCAAACCCAAAACCTCTAGGCACTTTCGTCCTAAGAGGCTAAGCTCTTACCACTGTGTGTGTCCTTTATTGGATAAACTAATTGCATTCTGTACTTTTAGGACGAGTCTAAAGTTTTAATGTTGCCTTTGTCTTTATTTTTAAAAGTTATAACATTTCCTAATTTAAAATAGTAATAGTAGTAGAAGAATGATTAGAAATAACCATGGCAGTTGACGATATGTGTATACCTGAATGATGTCCATATCAAGAATAAGAAATTTGGCACTGCTGAGTTTGTAGAGCAAATCGAGTAGTCGTGGAAAATTTCTCGTCTTCCAGTAATTTTCATTTGACTTAGATAAATTCAATTTTTGAAGAGAAATGGGGCCCTCAATGGACAACTGCAAAAAATCGACGGAATAACACCCACCACGCGTGCTGATTGATGCTGTCAAGTTCTCAAGTTTAGGAGCAACCACTTCCAAAACCTCCAGAAATGCAGTAACATCTTTCATTGTAAGATTAGAAAGTTGTGGACAACACACATTGAATATCTTCATGTGGTACATGGAACACTTATGTAAAGTGAGGTCCTTTAAGTTAACACACTTGGAGAAAAGGTTTATATTTTTCTCACGACTATCATGATGACCTAATGCCATACCACTTAAAATTCAAGGTTTCTAGAGCTGGAACATCCCAAGTTGATTCTGGTAAGTTACAAGTACCAAATACCCCGGAAAGATGGGAATTTGGATGCTTGACTACAATGTAGAGATGTTTGAGAGTGCGTAAAGTGAATAAAAATTATGGGAACTCATACGATCTTTTCGTAAACCATACAATTGCCATTTGCCTGATATTATGAAGGTATGCATAATTCACAATACTCTTAACAACAAATTGGGTGGCTGAACCTGTGAATTTGAGATCAACAGCAGACACGTTTGTATGATAGTTGCGGTGAGATAGTGTTTGCTTCACAAATTTGGCAAAATGAGCCAACTTAGGGAACAACCCACTATCTAAGTTAAGATAGGGCATTGAAGTCCAAATGTGCTTCCATTTGCGAGACACTGCACTATTCTGAACAACATATTTCATATCAAGAAAAGAGAGAATGCGATGAATAATATCATCTGGCAAATTGCTTATCCTATCTTCTTCTTCTTCTGCAACGATGCTTGCTCTTTCATGTACCAAATCCATCGCCTCCTCTCGTCTAGTCTGCAACCGTTTTATGATTCCCTTAGTTGTATACTATTCAAAGCACCTGAATTTTCAGTAAATTATTTAATGAACTAAATAATACTAGTTAATCTTGCATTGGTATGATTCTGAAACTGGGGAGAAAGAAAAAACAAAACACAACCACACAAAGATATAGAACCACATAAAAAAACATACATACAAGGTACTAGTATATCATGGTTAATCATAACATGTGACATGTGTGGTACTTGTACAGGAATAGTAAGAATAGAAATGTCTTACTATCCGTAGTAACAAAATCATGATTAAGAGTTGCACTGATCTTTACACAGGAAATGAAATACGTAAACTGTATGCATGCACTCCCATTAACAGGTTTTAAGTTTTGAAAAAAAATGATATCGATTGTAACTAATAGACAAAATAATATTCCTTATTTGCCTTTTCAAATACTTGGTGTCTCCGTGACTACCTAACTTTCCACCCCTTTAGTTGTAAATAAAGAAGTCACTCTTCCTGAAACCTTTTGTGTAAAAAGTAGTAAAATAGAAAACGTGTTCAAATCGAGTTTTCTAGAAAATTCAATAAAAAACCCAAATCTCAATTTTATAAGTAAAGTTAGGAAAAACATGATATATACTTTTCAACATTTTCCAGTTTTTCAACCCAATCCCACTGGTAAGGTACGGGGAGGTATGATTGTCGTACCCCCACCCAAGGGGTAGAGAGCGCAATTTTGTCTAAAAAAGTTTTCAGATTTTTCAGAACTTGTCTTGAAACAAAACCCACATTTCATTTATTTGAAAAACTAATCTAGAAATATAGAGAAAATTTTCCACAACCTTGAGTGCATTTAGTTTGAGAAAAAAATTCTTAATTTTCTATTTTCAGTTTTGTAAAAAAAAGGAGGGATTAAATTTTCCAAAAAATGTAGAAAACGCGTTCATGTGCTATTGTTTTATATTATGAAGAAAAGAAGGGGGTTACAAGGGAAACAAAGAAAACAAAAAAAAGTGTTTTGTACTTTGCTTAAGTTGGAAAATGCATGTTTTATGTTTTGTAGAGTATTTGTTGGGAAAATTTTGATTTGAACGCAATCTTTAGTTTGCTTATTTAGTACAAAACATTTTGTATAAAACAAGGGTGTTTTCTTCCAACTAAATGCACCATAATTTTCATCATGTTGTTTTATACAAAAGAAAACAAAGGAGACCCAGAGCTATATACTTCTTTTCGTAATCAAATAATGAATATCTAATCATATTTTTTAGAGACAACAAACTATCTCACAATATACATACACAACAAATCCTAAGCAGGACTTAAACCCACAACTCTTCAATCGGAGAGCTTCTCACACAACATTATGTACCATTGAAATACAAACACTTTGGTTCAGCTATAACAAAATTGTGGCTTAATTTACACATAAAAATAAGATTAGGGTTCATAACAAAATATAAACATCAACAATAAATTGCACAATTAACTACATGAAACATTATTATAAAACAGATTTCCTTACAATTATTAGCATCGGTTTTTTACCTTGCGGAGACTGAAAGTGAAGTCAATTATCTACATGTTGATTTTTGCTAGAACACTTTGCACCATTTCCATTTATGAATTTTGAGTTACTGTGTTTGGGAGTGTTTTTTCTATATATAAAGGGAAAATATTTGGGATTCCCAAGGGAAAGTTGGTAGCACGGTGATGTTAGGTTGAAATTTTTATCCAGACTTATGTTTTGGCTTGGGCTTAGAGCACAGGTGGGTGCAGAACATGCAACTTAGTGACACCTATGCCTCACATAGTTTTTTTTCATTTAACCCTTAAACCAACTAAATTTATCTTTAAAACAGTCGCAACAGTAATTTGCACTAACTTATAGTTTTAAGATTTACTATTTTTTTTCTTTTCCATTTTCTTCAAAGAACTAATATTCCATTAATATAAAACTAGAATGTTCTCCGCGCAAAACAGCGGTTTCGGATACATTAAAAATAAAAAAACTAAAAACTAATAAAATATATCAAAATGGATGTTAAATTAAAGAGCACCAAATTTTAAAAAATATGATGAAATTAAAACATAAAAAAATAAATAGATAAAAAGATATTTGAATTTAAAAATAAAAGTGAATTTTTAATTTAAAAGTGACACATGTCGTTTTAAGATGAGTTTCTCTAAAATAAAATGAATGGTTAAGATTGCTCATAACAAAAAGTTGTTACAAAAGGTTGTTGGAAATAGATGTGTTTGTTGTTAAAAAAAGGACATTTCTATAAAAAGAAAGAAAAAAATCTGAATTTTCAGACTATCTAATTATAGAAAGTCTCAAATACTTTATAATGTAGTATATAGATAAAAATAAAAATACAATAAGAAAATCAAGAACATACGAAAAAAATAAAAATTACAAAAAATTTATATACTTCATATTATTAGTTAAGCTAATGATGTTATTGATATCGTTGCAAAAGATGCTCCATAATATTTTGTTGAAGGCTTTTGTGAGTTGCACAGTCACATAATTCTTTTGCTTTCCTCCGTTGAACTTCACATCTTTCAAACAAGTACGTTGCATGTTGGCTTGCGGAGAAACATACATCTCGTTAAAGACAATATCCGATATGGTCATTTTTGATCTTTCAAAATCATGTTATACAATATGATGTAAATATACATGATTCTTCGTAACTTGTTGATATGATAAGAATGAGTCGGTTGTTATATAATTCCTCAACGTCCTTGGAGAATACCTGTAGGTCCAAAGTCTTGGATCTGTTTAGCCTTTTGTAAGACAATAGCTAACTTGAATAAATCCAAATCAACTATATGAGAGACAATAACTATGAATACTATGTGCTAATACGGAATCTTAACACAAGTACTAAGAAGAACACAATGTAAAACTTTTCTATTTTCTATTGATTTCTATTAGGGTTCTATATCTCAAACACTATGCCGTAGGGTTCCTTTTATACACCAAGGAAACCCTAATGGGCTTTACAAACGCGTAAAAGGATAATGCATATCCTTTCCTAAGATATCTCTAAGATAACTATTATAACTATTCTGTTACATAAACAGACTTAACTAGACAAGGCCAGTACTAACTATAGTACTGCCAGACTTAACTTAGTACTGGCAGACTTAACTATGTCTACCAGACTTAACTCTATAACTACCAGACTTAAGTCTGTTTACAATAATTCCTAACAATCCTCCCCTAACTTGATCTTCACTTGTGAACTTCAAGTTTCTTTGAATATCTTCATTATGAGCTTCCTGAGGATGTTGTGAGCATTATCTTTGGAATTATTCTTGAACTGCAACATGATGACTGTCTTGTATGAGCACTTTCTTGATTTCTATCAGCAACTCTTTAAAGCATCACTACTTGATATTTGCAGCATCTAACCTTGTAAATATCATGACCAACACTTCACAGCTACTTGTACTATCTCTTCAGCAACATAGAAACAGCAACATTAACTATATGTACATCAGATCATAAAGTTTCAGTCTATTCTCATCACATCTAGGTTTGTTAACTCCTGATAGAGGTGAATCATTGAAAATTTAAATGGATTTGATGTCTCTTTACCAGTTAGCCATTAACCCTGGAGTAGCCAATGTTTGGTTCATAAACCATGGTACATTGATAACCATTTCAACTCTTAGTACGTGAAACATGGTGAGTTGAATTACCATATGATTTTTATCAAATCATCTATCAACGGATTTGAATACTCTTTACCAGTAGCCGTTTACTCTGGAGTAGCTAACTCTTTGTTTTAAAAACATGGTGAGTTAATTACCATATAGTTTTTGTTAAACTATCAACCATCAACGGATTTGAGAAGTCTTTACCAAAGCCATTTGCTTTGGACTAGCCAGTCCTTATACCTATTAAGCATGGTGAACTGATGACCATTTGTTGTGTGGTGGTTAGCCAACACTCAAACCTTTCTCTCTTCCATTATAGTCTACAGTTTCCAACATATGTCCACAGCTACTGATAACTTCATCACTTTTTAACACCAGCTTGCTTCTCAATCATCTTCAAAAGTTTATAACAAACTTCATTCATTTTTGCATCCAGAAGCTTCATTTTCAGCATCACTTGGCAGTCATTTTTTGACAGAGGATACTTCCTATATGCTAACATATAAATATTGCATGCCTCCAAGGTTAGACAATGTACTACACACTTGCCATATCATCTTTTGTTATTTTTGATTTTCTTAAAAGCGTAACTTTCAAAAACGAAAGGTTCTCCAAATCACGATCAACAAACTTCAAACGAATGAATCTTAATCACAAATCCCCTGCAGCGGTGCCAAAAATTGATTGCTAGTAAATCAACACACGTAATTATAAAATATAATATGATAGAAAATTACCAAACTACCCTTGAGGACAAAGGTAGAAAGGAAAATCTTCACAAATATATATAATATAATACGTATATTAACCGGGAAGTATGATTCCCGGGTCGTTATTCCCCAACGATTTATGAAATTGAGACCACGTTTGTTGTTCGGACAATGATTTGAATTGGTAACCAAGATTGATTTGATTATCTATTTTTACAAATTAAAAACAATTAAAATAAGTAAATGATAACAATTAAGCAAGAAAACAATTAATGGGAAATTAAACTTTACTAAAAACGCAAACGGAAACCCTAAACGGCAGTTAAAAACCCTAAATTTCCAAATTTAAACCTAAAATGAATTTTTCCTTTTTAAATAGACTCTAATTGACTAAAAAGTAAGTTTAAAGAAAACTAGAACAAAAACAGAGTTGAAATGAGCTTAAAAACACGAAAAACGCGAACGGGAACGAATCCCGTTCTTTAAAAATTGAAATTTTGCAATTTAAACCCTACGGAAGCAAAACTATTTTTCCTATAAACTTTATCATAAAAGAAAATTTTCTAAAAAAGAATTATATTTTTTGATTATTTTTCTATTTTTTATGATTTTTAAAGTTTTTAATAAAAATAAATGTTTAAAAATACCAAGCTAATTATAAAAATTCTGAAAAATTTATGGAAAATAGCTTAAACTAAAAGGGACCTAGGAAAAATAAGCTTGATTACACAGCTTATCGAATAAGTTGTGTAATAAGCTTAAACAGCTTATAAAGCTAAAAAGGGAAAATGAATACAAATAATAGATTTTGTAAATCTATAATGAAAAAGACCCCAGGGCATGTTAGTAGTGGTGTGTGGAGTGAGGTTTAAAAGGGTTGAGGATGTTGCGGTCGGGGGTTCGAGCCTTGCTCACTCCCGATTTCCATCTTCCCCATTTTTTAATTTTTGAAAACTTATAAAAGCAAAGTTGTAAAAACCCTGAAAATAAACACTTTTAATAAAAGAAACTTTTTATGAAAAGCACTAAATAAGCTGTAAAACAGCTTAAAACTTGACAGAATACACGTAACTATCTTTTTTTTGGTCTTATAGAAAACTTTTTAAGCTACAAAACTAAATAAGCTATGACAAAGAACTATAAGCTAAATTTCCAACCTAACCCTATCCTAATAAGCTTAAAATGACAGAAATGAGCACTAAATTATAAGCCATAAGCAGAAAATCTAAATAAGCTCTTTTGAAAGCTTTAAACCAAACAACCCCTAGGCAGACTTTGGGCTTAAGTTTAAACTAGTAAATGAGAACTTTAGACAAAATGGCTTATAGAACTTAAACCTATACCTACTAGCTACTTAAAAGTGCTTTGAAAGGGACTTTGAAACTCAATTAGGCTATTAAAAGGCTTATTGAAAAAGCTATGCTGGCAGACTACAAAATTTTTTGTTTTTAAGAGTTTTTATGAAAAAGAAAAAGGATAGTTTTGCATTCCTAAAATAGATAAGCAATTAAACTTTTTAAGCAAATTTAAGACCTAAGCTATATAGATTAACCTATAAACTACTTGTGCACAAAACTTAAAATGCTAAAAACTAATTTATCCTACTTAAATTTAGATTGAAATTGGTTGTGTTTGCTGTTTTTCTGCTGATGCACTTGACACCCTAGTTCAAAACCTTTTAGTGCAGGCCAAGATACATGATTCTATGCTACTTAAAACAATTAACTAAAAGCAAGGAAGGTAAAATCAGTAGCTAAATTGACTTTGAGCTAAAAAATCCTAACATAACTGAGCTAAGGTTAAAATTACCAACTACTAACCTATAGATAACTAAATTAAACCAAACTAACTCTTAAATCTTAAACTTATAAACTTGGTATTGAAGTTTAAACTCAATTTAAAAGACCAAAAGACCAATAGCAGTACTAACTTCCAATTAGTACTGCTATGCCAAACACCCCTTAACCTTGATAATTTCCATTTAAACTTATGAAAAAAGAGATCTACTGATTAAACCTTCAATACCAGATATTGAACAGATTATAACAACCTTAATAATCAATTATCAATAAGCAAATAAGCCAGGAACAATAAGCTACTAGTTATGCTAACTATTTTTGAGTTTTTTATGATTTTAAAGACAAAAGTAAGAAAACTATGATTTATACTACTAAACTCAAAAACAGATGATCAAACATGTTTAATAAGCATAATAAGATGACAATAAGCACAAATAAGCAAGTTTATAAGCAAAATAAGCGAATTATAAACTAGAAAGTTAAGACAGAAATAGAAATAGGAACTTACCAAAACCTTAGCTAAACAAAGGCAATAAAAGGCTCAAATGAGCTGTCTACAAGCTCTAGCTTATCAATGATAACTAAGTAAAAGTCCTATGAACTCATCCATAGCTAGTTCATCATCCAAAAGCTCAAAATCCATTTAGCAAATGTATTTAGCTGTTTTTAAAGGTTTAAGTAGATTAAGTGACTTATTTGAGCTTAATCTTAGCTTAAAGACTAAGATGAGCTAGTAGAAAAGCTTGTTTACAAGCTTATGAGTAGTTTGAAAGCTTATAGAACATTTTAATAAAGCTTTTGGAAACAGGTGAACATTATAAGCAAGAACAGATTTTATTGAGTAAACTAAAATTTCATTGATATTCAAAACAGATTACAAATTATTGAAAAACAAGATTACATTTAAAAAATAAGCTAAATTACATTATAAGCTAAAATCTATAAGCTAATTTTTAAACTACTCCTAGATATATCCCTTGTGAGTGATGAAGGCTTCTATTTATAGGCCTGGATGAAGCTTCTAGGTCCTTAATCTGTTATATGCTCCCATCAATCTTGTCCATTGAATCTTAGCAATCATTAGATACCATCTTTGAGCCGTTAGATTAGATTGAGGAGCACATGGATTGCCAGCGTGGCATTTCGTGTGTTAGGCCTCGTGTGCTTCTTTTGCACTCATTATAGTGCAAATTATCCATTCCCCTTGTGTTTCTTGCATCCACCGTGTCATTCTTTTGTGGGTTTTAGCCAATGAAAGAGTCTGGAGACGTTTTCTTTTGCCACATCATAGCTTGGTACTTGAATTATGCTGCCACATTACCAATTTTAATTTGCCCCTTAATTTTGACTCTAGGTAAAACGGGGAAGGAGATGAATAGTAGTAACAAAATTTCTCGCGTTAAAATTATAACAGGGGTGGGTGTTTGACTTCTCCTTTGACCCATGCTTATACATTGCCCATGAGTGTGTTTGGGCTCGGGTAAAGTTAACAGGATATGGTTTTGGGTTTTATAAGGAGGTAACGAGTGTTAATTCTTTATATAAAAGAGTTAACACCGTCAGGGCTTAGGGACCATTTTTGAAATTTAGTTTATTTTCAAGGGAGTGTTTTGGGTGTTTTTGGGAATTTTGTCTTTTTGTGGTTGACTAATTTTGACCAAGGGTTGACTTTTGTTGACCTTTGATACCATCCTCCCGGCTCTTGTATTCTCTTTCCTTTCCCGTTTCCGTATTTGTCCGGTTTTGACCATTTTCTTGTGATTTTTGCTATATCCATACCTACACAATCACAAAGACAAAACAAGCAATATACAAGCATTTTAAGCACAATTTTGTCTTTTATGGGACATTTTTTATATAAAAAGGATATGTGTTTTCACACATATCATGGAACATCTAAGTCATGATTGTCTTTTTTAACATCGTTAGGAATGATAGGAGATTGAGTTTTGGGGGTTGTTTGAGAGTTACTAGGTGATGGTGCATCTTGGTCAATGGTTATTGAGGAAGGTGAACCGGTTGATG
>BQNB010119570.1:0-20791 GCA_026074375.1 Tanacetum coccineum
ATGGGTGGATAGATATATGTCTTGGCATGATGTGATAGTTGGATGGTCAACCAATTATTATTATTGAGTGAGATATGGTCAAAATACTAAAATGGGTCAGTTCTGGACTTTGGTTTAGAAAACGTATTAAACACCAGGTTAATGAGTGATTGGCTTAATGTTTTGAAAACTAGACTTCAAGGGCTTTCCAAGGGTGAAAACCTTGAGTTTATACCATTTATAGATTGGTAGATACAGGCCCCTAAACATGAGCTAATTCCAGAATTGCGACTTTTACGTCTTGACTAAAAATGACAAATGTGTAGATAATCATACCTAAAATTGGAATTAGACGGCGAAATTTGGTAGATGTTTAATTACATATAAGAACAGGTCATATGTCAATTTGGGAGTCAAAATACTTTAGTTAAGTCAAGAAGCCATGTTGCGCATATCTTAGGAACATATCCTATATTCGTCAAACTTTTCTTACGTATTATTTTTACTTGTATATTATACTAAGACGCGTCACGTATTTTAGGTGGTGCGTAAGGGATTTTATCTTGTTCAAGACTTATTATACTTCTGATCTCTTTGATATCTCGGTGAGTTCATAGCCTCGCCTTTCTACTTATAAATGTTTTCATAAACCCCGCGAGGGAGATACATGCTAGTTTTATAAATTGAACACAAGTGATTTATGGTTGCTGGACCCGATTGTGAACTAATTGCATAAGTACCTATTGCAGAAAGGCCCCTTAATTTCATGCACTGTTAATTGCCTATGATGGGTGAGCGCTAGTACATTAAGTAGATCTATTGGGCCGTGACTGCCCTGTCTGGGGTTGTGACATCCATGGCGCGATCACCCCTAAAGGACATTTTGTATTGAGAATTTTCTTAGGTATATTGCAATATTACCTAGTTGTGGGGGCATGTGGTTACATATTTATAATATGTTGGTTAAGGTTTCAGTGGCATGAGCTTAATGCATTAGTGATTAAAACTTGTTTGATCCACAAGTTTTCGATGATTAAAAATACTTGTGTTCACCCCTTTTTTTATTCATATAAACTCTATGGATTCACTCAACGTTTTCGTTGACTTTTTAGCATGTTTTATCTCAGGTAATCAAGGTTGATGGCTTGGAGTGGCAGACGGAGTTTAGCGTGAAATGTTTTGATTAAAACTTGTTTTGGTTCCATTCATCAAAAACACTTGGTGTTATGATTTTAAAACTTTTGTATGATGTTGTATGGTGACAATCTTGTGGACAAGTTTTCGACTCTGATCTTTCATGAATGGGACAATGTTATGTTTTGAACGTCTCTTTTGAGTCGTTCTTTATATTCTTATGTTGTTGTGCTATGACTTAACACCCAAACTGTTGGTTCCGCTGCGATGTAAATTTGGGGGTGTTAAACAAATATATGAAATGAATATGAGAAAAAGGATTGAGTGCCGTGAGAATTCTTAAAAGGAAGGATTAAATACATGACTAAAAAAGCCATTAGAAACGAATAGTTTTGAAAAGTCGTCAATTCTTGGGAACGGTTAGGGTTCATTACGATTAGCTTATCAAGTTCGTGGAGGTCAATATACATTCGAAAAGAAATCCATATAACAAATTATGAGTTAAAAGAAGTGCATAGCCCAAAGAATGATTCGTACAAACGAACGCACACTATGTCGGATACACATAAGCCTACTCATTCACAATTTGTCACTTACATAAAGAGGCGTCCTAATCCATATAAGTGATGAATTATGAACTTATGGTTCGGTGGTTTATAATTTCCTTATTCAAATGAAGAAGCATCTTAATTCATTTCAATAAGACGATTATAAATCATCCTACTTAAGCATGGCCGACACAAAACACAATATCAAAACAATGTCACAATAAAAAGGATTAGTAAGTCTTCAGTGTCTACTTGGACGGGCATGATTCTTCAAAATCATATGAGGTAACAAGAAGAGTAATGAGACGTTAGTCCATCATGTTCTAAAGGTAAGTGCCAAAAGACGGCACGATCCGAGGTGACAAGATAAAGCGATACTCCCATCAATTAGAAGATTTCAAAACAATGGATTACAAACACAAAATACGCGATTCAAAATTATAGAAGAGTGTTCAGACTCGGAGTCGAACAATAAAATAACTAGTGGAATTGACAAAGTACACCGAATGTCAATATTATCAAAAAGGAAATAAAATAAAGTCACATTAATGTTTCAGAGATCACCGCATTGCTCATAAAATATAAAAGAAAATAACTTATTAAGACTTACCATAGTACTATAAACATATGTAGGTAATTATTATTACATAAACATTTATGCCCTTTGCAATCTGACTTAATGGACCTATATTTCAAAATCCGTAATAGGTATAAACGAACGGTTTTCGCCTTCAACAAGATGTTAGACTCTAGTTTACTAAGATTACAAAATAAATACTCAAAGTCTTAAGATCCTAAGTGAAGTTATCATTTTACCATCATGTGCCAAATCTGATTATTTAAAATGTTTTCTTGTTCTATTGTTTTTAGCATAATTCCCATTTTATAACTCCGTTTGACCCAAAACGAAAGCCCATTTTTAAGTTTATCTATATCCTACAGGTTTTAATTAGAAAATGGGGCACTTAATATGAAAATATTAGTCTCAAACTTATTTTGAAAATGTGGGCACAATTTTATGATTAGTTTGGTTGTTCTAGTCTTAACTCAATCATCCGGAATAGTCACGGATTTATCCAAAGCACCACATGGTCCTCATATGTTTTACCCTTCACCCATGTGGAAACCCTATAAGCATAACTATCTGCATTACAAATTATGGGTACACACTAAGTTTGTTTCCACGGTTTTGGTCGTATCTCGACCATTCGGAAGAGTTGGCGTTCCATCCAACTCGCCACTAGGACCTAACATATTAGCCTATTCATTAATGAAAAGATACAATAGGATTTAAGCCAAAATTTTCCCATTAAAATACCAATTTTACTCGAAAGATCTAAAAGTTACCAAAAGTAACCATAAATAGTCAACATTTATAGGAATTATTATTATATATATATAGATGGCGATGATCCCGAAGATACACATAAGAATATGAGAAGAGAGTAGCTCATATATGTACAAGTATCTATATATATATATATATATATATATATATATATATATATATATATATATATATATATATATATATATATATAATACTAGCATTGATGTTCGAGGGAGAAAAATAAGAAAGTAGGGAGTACACGATAGTCGGAGTAATCAACGTATATATATAATCGGCCAGTTAGCATCATAGTATCGCAAGCGGTTGGCCAATTTGGTCCTAATGGTCCACCTCCTACTAGATATGAGATGGGAGATACTTTTCTAAAAAGGGAGGTTGAAAGAACAAAAGGCTTGATGAAAAAATACGAAGAAGAATGGGAAAGCATTGGATGCTCAATTATGACGGATGCATGGTCCGATAGAAAAAGAAGAAGCATAATGAATTTGTGTGTGAATTCAAAGTTGGGCACCGTTTTTATTGGTGCTAAAGATTTTTCGGATAAAGCTCACACAAGCGATCACATATTTGAGTATGTTGATAAATGCATTGAAGATGTTGGTGTCGAAAATGTGGTTCAAGTTGTGACCGATAATGCATCCAATAATATGGGAGCAGCAAAGTTGTTGCATGAGAAAAGACCAAAACTCTTTTGGACATCGTGTGCGACTCATACAATTAATCTTATGCTTGAAGGTAATAATTTAACTATAAAACTTCTCTTTAATTTAGTTATTTGTATTTATGTTTATAAGTTTATTCATTCTTGAAGCTATTGGTGGGCTACCGAGGTATAAAAAAACACTTGATCAAGCGAAAACGCTAACGGTGTTTATTTATGCCCACCACAAGACGTTGGCTTTGATGAGACAATTCACTAAGAGAAGAGATATAGTAAGACCCGGAGTTACAAGATTTGCTTCCGGATTTCTCACTTTACAAAGTTTAGCCGAAAAAAAGTCTTGTGACACCTCGGAAATTTTAGGACTTCTTGTTATTTTACGTAAAAGTATGTATCGCAAGCATTTGCTAATTGTCGTTATTTTTCTAATAAAATTTATCCTTCAAGTGGCATACAATATTTTGTGCTAGTCAAGAGTTTAAAATAACGGGCATAAATCGTTAATTTTATTTACGGATCAAAAAGGGGTACTTTAGAAATCGCATAACAATAAAAATCATATTTTATTTTACGCCGCGCGAAACAACGTCGCACGACTACAAAATTTAGGAACTCATTCACAAAATGAAAAGGAACAAATATTTATACTTTACTAGATAAATAAATACGACTTGACGTTCGTTCCTAAAAGAAAAACTCAAATGTACATATCTTATCAAAATCAATAATGGAAGGAAATTCAAAATAAACAGTCCAACATCATCATCACTAGTTCTTACACATATTACCCTATTACTTTTATCAATTGAAAAGTCTCAACAATCACATGCTACGTATACTATCAACCGGATACAATTTCAAATAAGAGAATAGTGAGATTCTATAACAGTATTAGGGAAGATGCATCATGACTAACAGTATAAGAAAATTTACTATGATTCAATAGTAATATGGGATCCTTCACATGCAATATTTCAGTAATATTTCCCACAAAATGAGTATTTGAACAAAAGCTTAGGTTTTAAAGCATGGGTCAATGCTATACATCTTATAGAAGCTCTAGCATTTGGCCTCACACTCATTTCTATTTTAGTTTAGAATTTATGATGAAAACGACAAAACTAAGAAATTCAGTTAATAATCTGGTTTGACCTTCGGTTAGTAAAAGTTGAATTCCCATTGATTGGTAAAGGATTTGAATGATTGGCTTAATGTTTTGAAATCTAGATTCATGTGGTTTTCCAGGGTTGAAAACCTCACCTTTATACCATTTATAGAATGAGAGATATGGTCCGGTGATCATGGCTAAATTCTGCAAAAGGAAGTTTTCTGATTTTAGTCATTTTCAAGAGAGCATAAATCCTAAACCATAAAAGATATATACATGAGGCTTTCACCCCTGGAAAGGCCTTGAAGTCTACTTTCCATAACATCAAGCCTCATATTCCAATTGTTTACCAATTTTTAGAAAAGGACAATTTACTATCGCTAACTCAAAACAGAAAACTTCGTTTTGCAGAATTTAGCCATGATCACCGGACCATATATCTCATTCTATAAAAGATATAAAGGTGAGGTTTTCACCCCTGGAAAACCACATGAATCTAGTTTTCAAAACATTAAGCCAATCATTCAACTCCTTTACCAATCAACGGGAATTCAACTTTTACTAACCGAAGGTCAAACCAGATTATTAACTGAATTTCTTAGTTTTTCCGTTTTAGTCATAAATCCTAAACTAAAATAGCAATGAGTGTGAGGCCAAATGATGGAGCTTCTATAAAACCCTGACATTAACATGCTTTCTAATCGAAGGTCCAGAATTGACCCATGTTCGTATTTTGACCATATCTCCCTCATACGGAGGAATTGGTTGAGCATCCAACTATCTCAGGATGACAAGACCAATATCTATTCACCCATAAAATTATATCACAGGTTCCAGGCCAAAAGTTTGGAGAACAAGCTCCGTTTACCTGATGACTTCAAAACAGTCCTATAATTTACTTCAAAACTTAATCAAGGTACTTCCAAATCCTCAATTAATTCATCACAAGGCCACTAATCATCAAATTACATTACCTAACAACCATTTTTCACCACTTACACTAATTCATCAAGATCAACTATAAGAAGTACATGCATGATTATAAAAATCATAATCAAGAACATACACTTCACAAATTCGAAACAAGGAAAAGAAAGAAACTTAAAAAGTATATTAACTTACAATGGGGCTAAAGAAAAGATCAAACACGATCCCTAGAGGGGATGTGTAGGCTGCCAAAACCAAGAGGGAAAAACCAAAGAAAACCAAACTCTTTGATATACCCAAAACCTTCTAAAATCAATCCCTTGATAACCCTTTTTCTTTGAATCAAGTCAAAAACCCTAAAACCTAAAATCTTCAAGAAATCAAGGATTTATAACTTCATGCATGGTGATTTTTAGTAATAGGAATGGGTTGAGGATAATATTAGGGATGATTTGGTGTTAAATGGGATGGTTTTTATGGAGTTTTGAAGATTGTGGTGGTGGTTTTGGTGAGTCTGCCGTCGACAGGAGGGAGGAGAGGGACAAAGAATACGGATGGTTTACTATTATTTAGGAATTGTATGTTTTAAATAAGGGTGAGAGTGTTTTATATAAAGATAAGTGTTAGTTGCCAAAAATTATAAAAAGGGTGTGTGGGTTATGTTGCTCGTCCGGTTATTAGGAGAGGGGAAGGAGTGGGCTTTTTGCCCATTCTTGCTTATCTAATAATACTTATTAACCTTGGGCCTTAAAACCTTTCCTAGTCCGACACTTTTTCCTAAATCGCAATTTTCGTCTAGGTGCAATATAAAACACGAGGAAAACGTAAAATACAAAAATAAAAATAATTTGGCACTTAAGGCCCGAATACGGAGTCATTGGTTTCTCGATTGATAAAAACGGATAATTTAAATTGTAAGATTCGCGAGGGTTTTAAAATTAACGATTTTAATAAAAATCAATTAAGAAAGTGAAATGAATGATTAAAATTTAAGATTTATTTATAAACTTAAATTCAGTAGTAACCTTAATTACGTGGTTTTACAAATCCTTAACTTCTAAATGAGGATTTGGAACAAATCCATGAAGATGACCTTGAAGAGATGGAGTTAAAATGGCAGATAGCCATGTTGACCATGAGAGCTAGAAGATTTCAGAGGAAAACTAGAAGGAACCTTACCATCAAAGGTAATGAGACTGCTGGATTTGATAAGTCCAAGGTGGAGTGTTATAACTGCCATAAAAGGGGACACTTTGCAAGGGAGTGTAGGGCTCCAAGGAATCAAAACCAAAGGAACAAGGAAAACATAAAAAGGTATGTAGCTGTGGAGACTTATACTGATAAGGATTTGGTGTCATGTGATGGTTTAGGTGGTTATGATTGGAGTGATCAAGCTAAAGAAGGTCCAAACTATGCACTCATGGCCTACTCCACTTCAAGTTCTGATTTTGAGGTATCAACTAACTCAAGCTGTTCTAAATCTTGTTTAAAGAATGTTGAAACACTGAAGTCTCAATTAGAACAACTAAGAAAAGATTTAGATAAATCTGAGTTAATGATAGCTAGTTATAAAGGAGGGTTAGCTTCTTTAGAGAAAAGACTTAAATTCTATAAAGAAAATGAGATTATATTCTGTGATGATATTGCTGTCTTAAAAAGAGATATTCTGATTAAAGAGTCAGAAATTGGTCAACTTAAAAAGAAGATAGAATCAGCAATAAAAGAAAAAGATAGCATTCAATTAAATGTAAACAAACTAGAGAATGCTTCTATGAGTCTAGACAAACTATTAGAATGTTAGATAACAGACAAGTGTAAGAAAGGTTTAGGGTTTGAAAGTTACAATGATGTTCCACCACCTCACACAGGTAGATTTGTGTCTCCTAAACTTGATTTGTCTTATACTAGTCTATAAGAGTTTGCTGAACCTACTCCAAAGAGCTATGAAGCTGTTTCTTGTGATGAGGTGCTTAAGAATGTTAGGAAATATGATGATGCACTACTTATTGAGGAATGGGTGTCAGATGATGATGAGGATGACATTGAAGCTCAGCCTAAGGAAGAAAAGGAAACTGTTAAACCAAGTGTTGCTAAGGTAGAAGTTGTTAAACCTAAACAACAAGATAAAAAGACTAGGAAACCTGTTAGGTATGCTGAGCTATATAGGCAGAACAAACATAGTCCTAGAGGAAACCAAAGGAACTGGAACAATAAAATGTCCCAAAATCTAGGAAGCAACTTTGTAATATTTAATAAGGCCTGTTATGTTTGTGGTAGTTTTGACCATTTGCAGACTAACTACAATTACCATCAAGGGATGGAACAACCTGCTTGGAACTATACGGAAAGGGTGAATTATCAAAGTTTTGTTAAAGGGACTCACCCTAGTACTCAAAAGACCATGGTTCCAAGAGCAGTCTTAATGAAGTCTGGCCTTAAACCACTTAATACTGCCAGACAAGTTAATACTGCACACACAAAATCAACAATGAATGCTGCTAGACTAATGACATATTTTTCCAAATAAGCATATTCATTTGTTAAGAGGCCCATTAACAAGTAAACAACATTTAATAACATTAATTTTAATCATAAGGTTAATACTGTTAAAGGAAAAATTAATACTGCTAGGTCAATAGCAGTAGTTTACACTAACAACATTAACAGAGTTAGTGCTGCTAGTTCAAAAGTTACTACTTTTAGGCCAAATGCAGTAGTACTTAATGTTGTTAAGGGTCAAAGGGTTAATGCTGTTAAGGCCTCAGCATGTTGGGTTTGGAGACCAAAACAAAATGTTTCAGACCAAGTTTCTAAACTCAATAGTGCATTAATAACCTTTCAAAGATATGATTATATTGATGCATGAGGCAGATCTAAGTCAGTAATGGCTTGGGTCCCCAAAAGAAGCTAATTTTCTTATTTAATGTGCAAGGCAATCCACAGACTGATTTACAGGATAAAGGAGTTATTGATAGTGGATGCTCAAGGCACATGAAAAGAAACATATCCTATCTTACTAACTTTGAAGAAATTGATGGACGATATGTTGCCTTTGGAGGAAACCCCAAAGAAGGGAAAATCACAAGGAGGTACAATCAAAACTAGTAAATTAGATTTTGAAAATGTGTATTTTGTAAGAGAACTTAAATTTAATCTCTTTAGTGTCTCACAAATGTGTGACAAAAAGAATTGTGTTCTTTTTACTGATACTGAATGCATTGTTTTATCTCCAAACTTTAAGTTAACTGATGAAAATTAAGTTTTACTTAGAGTTCCTAGAAAGAACAATGTGTACAGTGTTGATGTAAAGAATATTATTCCTAAAGGAGGTTTAACTTATCTTATTGCAAAACCCACAATTGATGAATCTAAACTTTGGTATAGAAGGCTAGGTCATTTAAATTTCAAAACTATGAACAAATTGGTTAAGGGAAATCTTGTAAGAGGTTTACCTTCTAAACTTTTTGAGAATGATCAAACATGTGTTGCTTGTCAGAAGGGAAAGCAGTACAAAGCCACTTTTAAGTCCAAAATAGTGAACTCTATCAGTCTACATTTACATATGATGCATATGGATTTATTTGGTCCAACATTTGTATAGAGTCTTATAAAAAAGATGTATTGCCGAGTTTTCACAGATGATTTTGGTAGATTTACTTGGGTTTTCTTTCTAGCTTCTAAGGATGAAACTAGTGGCATTCTTATGAATTTTATTACATGAATAGAAAATCTAGTAGATGCCAAGGTTAAAGTGATTAGGTGTGACAATAGAACTGAATTCAAGAATAGGATGATGAATCAGTTTTGTGAGATGAAAGGTATTAAAAGAGAATATAGTGTAGCTAGAACTCCTCAGCAAAATGGTGTAGCTGAAAGGAGAAATAGGACACTAATTAAGGCTACTATGATAATGTTAGCTAATTCTAAGCTACCTACTACTTTTTGGGCAGAAGTAGTTAATACTGCTTGCTATGTGCATAATAGAGTGTTAGTAGTTAAGCCTCATAACAAGACCCCTTATGAACTTTTTCATGGTAGAACACCTGCTTTAAGTTTTATGAGACCATTTGGGTATCTTGTTACTATTCTTAATACTATAGATTACTTAGGCAAGTTTGATGGAAAGCCTGATGAAGGATTCTTTGTTGGATATTCTCTAAATAGTATAGCATTTAGGGTATTCAATAGTAGAACTAGGATAGTGGATGAGAGTTTAAATATTAGGTTTCTTGAGAATAAACCTAATGTTGTAGGTAGTGGACTAGATTGGCTGTTTGATATTGATGCACTAACAAGAATAATGAATTATGAGCCAATTGTTGCAGGTACACAGTCTAATGTTTTGCAGGTACAAAAGCAAGTGTTAATGCAGGTCAAGCTAGAATGGAGACAGAACCTGTCAGAGATTACATTTTGCTACCAATGTAGACTGCTGATCCACCTTTTGATTTCAATCTAAAGAGTTATGATGATGCTGGATTCAAACCTTTAAGTGATGATGAAAAGAAGGTTGATGATGATTCAAGAAAAGAAAGTAAATGCTATGATCAAGAGCAGTAAGATAGCATTAAGCAACTTTAACAATGTTAATACTATTAGTTCATCTGTTAATGCTGCTGGCATAAATAAAGCTAACAGCACAAACAATGTTAATACTATTAGTTCAACTGTTAATGTTGCTGGTTCAAATGCTGATGATGCTGACACAAGTGAATTTCAGAATGATCTAGAAATGCCTACTTTAGAAGTTGATAGCATTCCAACGGATGATGAGGATGATATTCCAGAGGCTGACATGAGCAATTTGGATTCTACAATTCAAGACAGTCCTACTCCTACTACAAGAATACATAAAGATCATCCTCTTGATCAAGTAATTGGTGATGTGCAATTAGCTGTACAAACAAGACAGATGACAAAGAATTTGTAGGAACATGGGTTTGTTAGTACTCTAAGACAAAGAACAAGCCATAAAGACCTTTATAAGTGCTTGTTTGCTTGCTTTTTATCATAGGAAGAACCCAAAAAGATAGCTCATGCTTCTACAATTTACATTACAAGAAGTTTGGACTCTAGTGGAATTACCTAATGGAAAAAGAGATAATGGTACTAAATGGGTCTTCAGGAACAAAAAGGATGAAAGAGGTATTGTGATAAGAAACAAAGCAAGATTGGTTGCTCAAGGATACACACAAGAGGAAGGAATAGACTATGATGAAGTCTTTGCTCCTGTTGCAAGAATTGAAGCAATTAGGCTATTTTTAGCTTATGCATCTTTTAAAGACTTTGTGGTGTATCAAATGGATGTAAAGAGTGATTTTCTCTATGGAAAGATTGAATAAGAGGTGTATGTATGTTGTAACACCCCCATTTTTACATATAGCAGCGCAAGCTAATCTGGGGTATTACTTCAAGGTACAACAGTTCTAATCATAGAAAACGAATAAAAAAGAGTCGTTTTTGAAAATAAGTTATCATTCATTATTTCTTCAGAGTTTTTACAAACGAGAGGTTCCCAAAATCTATACAATAAAGTTTGAATGATAACGGTTTTTCCATCTTCATGTCCTCGCCACTCCGTGCCATTAGTTACATGAGATAAAACATGCTAAAAAGTCAACACAAAGGTTGAGTGGAATCTATAGGTTTAAGTAATATAATTTGAATGCAAATGCGATATTCGGGTTACGTTGATATACACCCGGTATTGAAAACATATTTATTATTGCCATTAGCTTAAGAATCCGAAGCCTTAGGGTATGGTGATACATTATAGACCCTGCGGGTACCTTTGCCAAAATACCCGCGTGATTTCTAATGATGTGCAATTGGTTACACCAACGGGAAGTCCAACCCAAATAGATCTATTCACATCATTTGCGCTTACTACGGAGAGTAATTAACGGTTCATGATTATGGGGACTTATATGGGGAATTTAACGGCAAAGCGATTCACTTAGCATTAGTAAATGGAAATTAGCATACAGAAATAATTGCATTCATATTTTATAGCATGTATCTCTCCGGGGTTTATACAAAGATTGAAATGCTGATGGCTAGAATCCTGAACAGTTCTAGGGAAAAAGTGATATTAAAGTTCTGAAATGAAAGAAACGGCTTGTATGGGCAACTGGAGGTAATATTATGTCAAGTCTTAGTTTGATAGAATTAAGTACGATTTTACATCGATGTCGGTTTTGATATTATAAATAGTCATAACATCGTTCGGGCCATCATAATTCAGAAGCTCAGTAAAACGCTTTGAGGAGTTAGGGCACTTAAAATGTAACCAACAACACATCAGAACGTAAATACCAGATGACAATTCCTTAATTACTGACGCTCCTAGTATTGTGGAATGATATGATCGGGATGATTTTTGAAAAAAGCACGTGATGCAATGAATGCTAATAATCGTTATAAATAAGCAAGTTTTAAGCATTTATTCATATCTGGTTATGTTAAGACGTTAGCGTTAATTAAAGTATTGTTTATAAACTGTTTTGATTCTGATTTTTATACTTTTCAAAAATGTTACATATTCGACCTTGATTTAAAAAAAGTGACTATAATATACTTGGATCGTTTGCGTATTAGGACTTGGGGGTCCCTCAAGTTAAAAGATATACAAAGTAAACCATGTACTTTAAAAAGTGACATAATAGAACCTTGTAGTTATAACTTAGATAAATGAAATTATAGTCCTTTTTAGTTATAAGTTTATTGGACAGTTAGTTATATCCCTTGCATGGAATCAATTTTAACACAACATGCAAATTGCAATGCAAGCTTATTTTAACACTTCAATAGACATTTATATGTTATACAAAACCTAAATATGAACGATTTAACACAACGCAAAGTTTAACAATTAACGATTCAGTTAAGTAGGAAGCAAAGGGGTTCTATTTAGCATGATTATATGAACGATTTTAGCATGATTATATAATCATTATATAATGTTTTAGTTATAACAATTTTAGCATGATTATAACTACAAGGGGTATATATCGTTTAAATCGTTTAACGATTTTAGCATGATTATATAATCGTTATAACGATTTTAGCATGATCATATGAACATGGATTATATAAACCTTATATTTTAGTTATAACGACCCGTTTAAAGCTTTATATTATGATTTTAGCATGATCATATGAACATTATAAAGGTATGAATACAGAATATAAGCTTAGAGAACCTGGCCTTGAGCTTATAGCTTAGAAACGGGTCGGAATCAGGACTTTTAGCTTCGTACGCCTAGAATAGCGACTTTGCGGCTTCGTTTCTTAGTTTCTTTTGCTTCCTTTCTGTACTTGAGCCTTCTTAAGATCACTTAGGATCTATTAGAGAAAATTATTGCTTCTATGTAAGTGTTATAGAGGAGGAAGTGGGGGATGAAGAAAAATGAATGGTTTAGGTTGCTATTTATAGGTAAAATGACCCTTAAGCTTCAAGGAACTTGTATGATCTGGTTAGGACACATAAGAGATCTATAGGATGATGAGGAGGGGCTATTAGGTGTGTTGGTTAAGCTACAAACTAGCTTTGGTGAGGTGTTTACCCCATTCCATGCCGCGGCTAAAATATGAAGAACAAGGAGACCATGTGCCATTTTTAAACAATATAAGATGAAGATATTTGAAGAGAGGTGCTTGTAAGCTGCTTAGGAATGAAGTAGCTTAGTCATGGAGGTGCGTGTATACGAGTACATTTAGGGCTTATTAGGGTTCGGGTTAAGTTTTCTAGCTTGTAATTCATATACATTTGATTAGGAATGATAGGTTACTGATCCTAGGACTTATATTAAGGATTATAATCAAAATTTGATAGGTGGTTTGGGTTAAAATGGATAGAAAATAAGTAAACGGGTCAAAGTTACAATTAGGGTTTTCTATATTTGTTTCTTGTACATTATTGTTAATATGGTGAAATGATGATGGAAAGTGATTGAGAATGTTGTAATTTATGTTATTATAACTTTTTTAAGTATTGGTTTAGGTTTACAATGGATAAAAACGAAGAAACGAGTCATGGTTTATAAACTAGCTTGGTTTTAGGGTTTAGGGTTTTAAATTAGGGTTTTGAATGTAGAAGTAGATATGAAAGCTTATGAATAGAATAATTAGGGTTTACACATTGTATATTGAGTGTAGTAGCTTGCATATAAGTGATGGTGAAGAAATTAGAATGAAAATGGAGGTAAAACGGCTATTTTGGAGATCATGCTTAATGACTTGTACATTGAGATTTTAGAGACTTGTACTTTGATTTGAAGAGATTTTATATTTCAAATGAGATGTTATATTGCTTGTACATATGCCTTAGTAGCTTGTGCATTCACTTTAGATGTTAATCCTTCATGGAATTCGGGTTTAGAGGCATCCGATAACAGTTTAGAGCCCGTTTTGATATAACGTTGCGAATGGTACATTATAGAAATAATGTACTTTGTAAAAATGATATTATGATATTAACTTGATATATTATGATGATTTCTTAACATATATGAAGATAGGATTGCCATAGATAGGTTGCTTGAGCCCGTTAACTTTAACTTTAGTTATACAAGAAATGTTGCATATAGAGATATTGGCAAAGTAAGTAATGTAATGTAATAAAGCGAAAAATTTCCCTGAAAAAGGTGAGTTCATATATAACTAATAGATTGTACATCATCTAATTTAATAGATGGATATTTACATTTATGAAAATTGCGGGTTGTTATATATGTCAACCACCAGGATTTGAAGATCCAGACTTTCCAGATAGAGTATACAAATTTGAAAAGGCACTATATGGATTACATCAAGCTCCTAGAGCATGGTATGAAACCTTGTCAACATATCTGTTGGATAATGGATTTCAAAGAGGAAAGATTGACAAGACCTTTATCATTAAATGGTACAAAGGTGATATTTTGCTGGTTCAAGTCTATGTGGATGATATCATCTTTGGTTCAACTAAGAAGGAGCTATGCATTGAATTTGAAAAGTTGATGCATGAAAGATTTTAGATGAGTTCTATAGGAGAACTTACATTCTTCTTAGGTTTGCAAGTGAAGCAAAAGAATGATGGTATATTTATTAGTCAATATAAATATGTTACTAAGATTTTGAAGAAATATTGATTTAAGGATGTCAAGTCTGCTGGTACGCCATTTCAGAAAGACAAGCCTTTGCTCAAGGCTGTTGATGGTGAAGATGTGGATGTTCACTTATATAGATCAATGATTAGTTCATGGATGTACCTTACATCTTCAAGACTAGACATTATGTTTTCAGTGTGTGCATGTGCAAGATACCAAGTCACTCCAAAAGAATCACACCTTCATGTTGTGAAAAGAATTTTTAGGTATCTAAAAGGTCAACCTAAATTGGGCCTTTGGTATCCAAAAGATTCTACTTTTGATTTGGTAGCATACACAGATAGTGATTATGCTGGTGCAAGCTTAGATAGGAAGTCAACAATAGGAGGTTGTCAATTCCTAGGGTGTAGATTGATATCAAGGCAGTGTAAGAAACAAACTGTGGTTACAAATTCCACAACTGAAGCTGAATATGTGGCTACTTCAAGTTGTTGTGGACAAGTTCTCTAGATTCAAAATCAACTGCTGGATTATGGGTACAATTTTATGTATACCAAAATCTTTATTGACAATAACAGTACTATTTGCATAATTAAAAATCCTGTTTTTCATTCAAGAACAAAGCATATAGAGATAAGACATCATTTTATAAGAGAATACAATGAAAAGAAATTAATTCAAATGGTTAAGATTCATACTGATAAAAATGTTGTAGATCTTCTTACAAAAGCTTTTGATGTAAGTAGGTTTCAATACTTGATTGCAAGTATTGGAATTCTAAATCTTTAAGACTGCCAAGTTAATACCGTTAGTTCTAATTAATACTGCCAAGTTAAAACAGTTAGCTATTCTTAGTACCGCTAGGCATAATTAGTACTATGAATGTAAAAATGGCTATGGTTTGTGTTTTCTTGGTTTTGGACTAACATTGTGTAGGATATGTGATGACAAGATTGTGTTGATGATAATGTATAACCTCACAAGTGACTTGTATGTAAGTTCAAAGGTATAAGAGTGTTTGAAACATCTAGGATTTGGGTATTCGTAGAATGCTCATGCACTGGTCTTTGGACTGTGCCCACTAGTGGAAGTGGATTATCTTACAAGTACTTATACAAGTTTGGTATTTCCAAGGCACTACATATCTCTAAGGATATTTTTTTCTCTCTTAGAATAATCATGGGAAGACTTGAGGTTAAAATTTTTGGGACGAATTAGGTTAGTAATGTTGACTCACAGTGGTTGCATAACAATTTTAATTTTTATTCATAGGTCATAAGTGAACAGGGATTCACATGAACTCGTACATGTCTATCTTGTTTCTACATATGTGTATGTGCTTGAAGTCAGAACTATTAACTTATGATTATTGAAGACTAAGTTAATACTGTTAGGTTTAATTTACTACTCATAGTTACGACTGTTGGGTTACTACTGCCAAGCATAAGTTAGTGTTGCTAGGCATAACTTAGTGCTGCTGGAGTAGTTAATACTGTTGAGGGTACTTTTCATAAATTAATTGGGAGGTTTTCAATTAAATCATTCTATTTAATTGTTTTTCCCTCTATTCATTGTAACCTAAACTTTAATTGATTTCATAAACTCTCTCAAAGAACCCTAACTCAATTTTATCAATCAATCTCAAAACTAAAATCAATGGTGTCTTTACGATTCGTTGATAGACATAACATGGTGGCATTCTTGTCAAAACCTGCTGAGGCTGAGGGTTTTGAGCAGATAGTGGATTTTCTTAACGCACACCCTATAAGGTATGCACTTACAGTTAATCCTACTATATATGTTTCCTGTATTTAACAGTTTTGGTTGACTGCTAAGGCCAAAACAGTCAATGGGGAAGTATAGTTGCACGCCAAAGTAGATGGCAAGGAAATTTTCATCACTAAATCATCTGTTAAGAGAGATCTTCAACTGAGGAAGGTGTTGATAATTTACCTAACTCTGCTATTTTTAAAAACCTTACATTGATAGGATATGAGAAAATTTCTGAAAGATTAACTTTTTATAAAGCATTCTTCTCTCATAAATGGAAATTTCTAATCCATACTCTTTTACGGTGTCTAAGTCCAAAGACAACTGCATGGAATGAGTTTAGTAGTGTAATGGCATCTTCTATTATCTGCTTGGCTACAAACCAAAAGTTTAACTTTTCTAAAATGATTTTTGAGAGTACGCTTAGAAACTTAGATAATGTTTCTGGAAAATTTTTAATGTATCTAAGGTTTGTTCAACTATTTTTGGACCAAGTGATTGATGATCCTTCCAATCACAAGAGAAAATATATTACACCATCTCATACTAAAAAGATCTTTGGGAATATGAAGAGGGTGGGAAAATGTTTTTCTGGTATAGTCACACCATTGTTTCCAGCAATGGTGGAACTAAGCCAATCTGCTTCCCAATTGGGTGAAGGGTCAGCATTACCCACTGATCCCCAAACCACACCCAACATTTTACAAAGTTCTCCTCAACAATAAAAGACACAAACATATAGGAGAAGAAGCAGAAAGGACACTAGGATTCCTTAGTCCAATACTCCTACTATTCCACATGTTGTGGATGAGGTTGCATTCACAAGTGTGGATGACAGAACTGGAGGGGCTGCCACTAATATCTTTAGCTTAGATGCAGGACAGGGCAGTGGTAACATTCATAAGACCCCATCTATTTCCCATGATTTACTAACAAGAGGTAACACACTTGGAAGTGATGAGGATAGACTAAAACTACATGATGGAAACTTGTACCAACCTACAACAAAGAGTTCTAGGCCTGGAGAATGACATGAAAAAGACAAAGACTGCTCATGCCTTGGAGATTACTAGCCTGAACATAAAAATCAAAAGGTTAGAGAAGTAGAACAGGTCAAGAACTCACAAGCTAAAAATATTATACAGAGTTGGATTGAAAGCTAGAGTTAAATCCTCAAGTAGTGATGATGACAATTTAGAAGAGGATGCATCAATTCAAGGGAGGAAGTCTGATTGTAATTTGTTTGATAAATATTTAAATGCAGATGAGGAGATTAATATTGATAATGTTGATGAGAATGTAGATAATGTTGATGAAGATGTTGTTATGGAAGCTCAAGAAGTTGAAGATGTTGTAGAAGAAGTAGTGGATGTCATTAGCACTGGTAAAGTACTGTTGAGGTTAGAGTTAGTACTGCTAGAGAAGAAGATAGTACTGTTAGTGAAGAAGTTAGTACTGTTAGTGAAAGAATTAGTACTGCTAGAGAAAAAGTTAGTATTGCTAGTGAAAAGGTTAGTACTATTTATGATAACCTTAGTATTGCTTGTATACAGGTTAGTGCTGCAACTACTATACCAACAACAACCACTACTACTGCTCCAACTACAACAACTAATACTGCTTCAACAACAACATATCCTAAACAAAAAGGACTTGTCATTTAAGAGCCTAGTGTAACAACAACAACAAGCTCTTCTCAGCAATCACAACATTCTAAAGATAAAGGTAAAGGTATCTTAGTTAAAGAGCCTACGCCATTAAAGAAGAAACATCAACTCTTGCAAGATGAAGAAGATGCTAGAAGGCTACAAGCAGAGTTTGATGAAGAGGACAGAATTGCCAGAGAATAAGAAGAAGTTGATGCTGCCTTGTGTACAAAGTTTGATGATGTATAGGCAAGTATTGAGACTGACAAAATGATGGCAAAAAGATTACAAGCTGAAGAGCGAGAAGAGTTGTCTGATGCAGAAAAAGCCTCATTACTACTGCAATTTATTGAAACAAGGAGAAAGTTTTTTGCTGTAAAGAGGGCTGAAGAGAAAATAAATAAACCACCAACCAAGGCTCAACAGAGGAAACTTATGTGTAACTACTTAAAGAATATGGAAGGCTGGAAGCTTAAAGACTTAACACATTTCAGCTTTGATGTTATTTAAGAGAAGTTTGACAGAGCTTATCAGAGAGTTAACACATTTGTGGATATGAATACAAAGTTGATTTGAGGTAGTGAACAAAGAGCAAATTCTGATCAAGAAATTTCAAAGAGAGTAGGTGAAGATATGGAACATGAGCAGACCAAGAAGCAGAAGTTGGATAAGGATAAAGAACAAACAAAGCTTAAATTGTTAACAGAAATCAATTCTAAAGAAGATGAAGTGCCAATAGATGCCATTCCATTAGCCACAAAGCATAAAATCATTGGATGGAACATCTACAAAGAAGGAAAGAACAGCTACTGGAACATTATCAGAGTTGGAGGAAAATCTTAGATGTTTCTTGTCTTTAGTCAATTGCTTAAGAATGTTGACAAAGAGGACTTAGAAGATCTCTAGAGCCTTGTAAAAGCCAAATATGGATCAACAAGACCTACTAAAGACATGGATTTGCTGTTATGGAATGATTTAAAGAATATGTTTGAACCACATGTAGAAGACTAAATATGGAAGTTTCAACAAGGCTACAAAATTCTAAGCTGGAAGTTATATGACTCTTCTGGAGTACATGCCTTGATGATGCAATCTTTTATAGTTTACATGTTGGTGGAAAAGAAGTATCCTCTTACACGACCAACACTTACACAGATGCTGGATAAGAAGCTCTAAATTGATTATTTTAGTGAGATGACTTATCAGCTTCTTAAGCTTATCACAAAGCAACTTAAAGGTTGAAGAAGTGTTGGGAAGTGTCCTTCTAATTCTCAAAGAAGATTTTTATTCCAGAAACTTAATGATTTTGAAGATAAATATCAAGTTAGGGGAGGATTGTTGGGAATAAAAGACTTCTGGGTTAATACTGCTCAGTCAAAGTTAATATTGCTCAGGTAAAGTTAATGTAGCTTAGCTAAAGTTACTGCTGCTCAGGACTTCAAGGAAAAAATACACTAAGTAGTTAGTGCTGCTAGCATAAATGGTTAGTGTTGCTAGTTAATGTTAATGCTGCTAGTGTAAGTTACTACTGTAGAGTGAAGTTAGTGCTGCTAGAAGAAACTTAGTACTGCCAGTACTAAGTTAATACTGTTGAAGGAGTTAATGCTGCTAGTGCAAGGTTAGTGCTGCTCGACCAAAGTTAGTGCTGCTGATACAAAGTTAAGACTGCTGAGATGATTAAGACTGCTGAAGATAAAGAATGACTTGGAGGATACGTATCAAGATTATTCTGTGTTTATCTTTAGTATTTAGAATATACGATTGTAATTTTATGTTTAGAAAAGATAGTGTTTATCTTTAGAGATTATATGACTTGTACAGGATTGTAATTTTATCTTTAGAGTTAGATATACATTAGATCATACTTTTACACGATTTATTCATAGCTTTAAGGTTGTAAACCCTAATACAGGTTAGAGTATTTGTATTATAATCATTAATAATATTGAAGCTTTTTGGTGATAATTATTATGTTTATACTTTACTATTTTATTGTTCTTCTTACTATTAAAGGCTAGATACCGCATAGTCTTTAGTAGATTCATAACAAAGTTTCTACCAGAGTGGTTTTGGATTTTCAACGATTACTCAACCTTAACAAGCTAAGGAACAAGATCCAAGGGAAGTAAAGGGACCAATAGAAGTTAAGAAGTGCCACGAAGGTCACAAGAAGCTTACCAATCCATAGGAATCATATTGTAATTCTCTTACCTTGATTACGCGTTCGATAACTGTCTAATTATTGTTCATATAACGTTTGTGTAATTGTTATGATGCTTAAAGGCTAACACCTTTTGGTGATAGCCATGTTTATGAAAACTTAATCGTTTAGTTTGTTTATGCCGATTGCATCTTACTTAAAGGCTCGAACCCGCAATGGCTTAATCCGTTCTTTACGGCTCAGCTCGTCGGCCACTACGTTTGCTTTCCCTAGATGATAACGAATATCACAATCGTAGTCACTCAGTAATTCTAGCCAACGGCGTTGCCTCATGTTAAGCTCCTTCTGATCGAGAATGTGTTGTAGGCTTTTATGGTCAGTGAATACGGTGCATCTAGTTCCGTATAGATAGTGTAT